>BJCM01241475.1:0-18099 GCA_018326385.1 Flaveria bidentis | reverse complement strand
CATTGAGTGTGACAGATTCAGGCATGACAGTGTAGTTGTCATTATATGGTGGAGGACATGAATTATACCTAATCCTAGACATGTCCTTAGGATCCTTTTGAGAATCAAGCATCTCTTGTAGCTTGACTGAAGACAGTTGAAATTTTTCAAGTTTCATTTCAGTAAGTGTATGTTCAGCCTTATATTGAGCTAACTTTTCAGTCAGTAGCTCATTCTCAGCTGCAAGAGTATACTTTTCACCATGCAATTTTTCAATATCAAAGATGAGAGATTTTATATTGATTTCAAAGCCTTTTATCTCTCTTTTCATCATCTCTGACTTCACCTTTTCCTCTTTATCTGCTAGTTTATGATTGTGTTCTCTATAACCTTGTAGTTCAGCAATGCATTTATCACTACATAGGTTAGATTTTACCTTAGATGGCATGGGAGATAGACCATCATTGATGTGAGCCATGAGTGCATGATTTTGAAATTAAGGCTTTACTTCCTCAGCATACAAGCTCTAGTCACATACTCCATGGTGCTTTAACCCAAGAGCATTTGCAGATGACAGACTATTTCTATGAGCTTGGTTTGTCAGTTAAGGTGGATTTTGATATGATTGATGTTGTTGTGGATGATGATATTGTTGCTGATGATTATTAGAGTGAAAGCTTGAGTTTGACTGTGAGAATGACTGGCTTTGAGAATTCCTTTGAAAGTTTTTTCTTTTGTGGGCATTGCATTCTCTAGAGAAGTGGCCAGCCATGCCACAGTTGAAGCATTTCACTTTGGATTTATCATATCCAAGCTTTGTATTTTCATTAAGGCTGAGCTTTCTACCTTTTTCTAAAAGATTTAATTATTCTCATAGAAATCATGGCCATTTGCCATTGAAGATCCATTTCTTCTACATCATCTAGATCCATTTCATCTAAGTCTTCCTGGATCAGATGTGCTAATGTGAGTCTTCCTCCTAAATATGCTTCAAAGCTTGCACCAAAGGCATTGTAAGTTGATAGAGTTGCAATGAACCTTGTGGTATTCAGTTGATCTCTTGAAGAGATGAAATCATCCTCCTGAGTAATGAAGGCATTTTCCACAGAATGAGATTCTGATGGAAATTTGTATGCCTCAATCACTTTGGGTCCTCCCAAGTTTTGGCTTCTTTCATCTAACTCCAATGCTTCTATCTTGGCTATCATTATGTCTAGAGTTGTACTCTCAAAATCAAGAGTGTTCTTTAACATTGTCACATTTTGTTTCCAGGTCTCTAGAAGACTGTGCAACATTTTCTTATTTAATTCCATAATCTTGTAAATGACTCCCATGATTTCCAAGTCATTTACCAACTGTACAAATATGTGCAGTTGTTTGGATATGGACTCCCCCTTGGAGTGATGAAATGTTTCGTACTGATTAACAAGCTTATCCTTGTTAATTTCTGCAACTTCACTGCTTCCCTCACACATAATTTGCAGCGCATCCCATACAGCTTTGGTAGTACCATACTTCTCTAATATTTTCAGCACATCCATCTTGAGTGCTTGAGTTAGGATAGAGTAAACTTTCAGATCAATCTTGATTTTCTTGTAATCTTCATCATCAAGAGTTAGATCTTCAATGGGTATCCTTGTTGTCTTGTAGATAGCAGTTTCATCTGCAGACTGAGTGACAGGGATGTGTGGCCCCTTGCATATTGAGATCCAAAAATCAGGATCTACACCTGTAATGTAATTCCTGAACCTGATTTTCTATTGCTTAAACTCATATTTGTCTTTAAGCATAGGAGGTTTAGGTGTATGGCCAAGTTCTGAGAAACTATGAGAATCCATTTTAACAGGTAGTTTTAACTTGTATAATTACCGCTTAGATGAATTTTAGGTTCAATTAGTCCAACTTGCCCAAATCGTCCAAACAGGTTTCAGAATCAGATCTATTACTTTTTTGAGTTTCTTGTTGTTAATTTTTGCTATGTCAACTGCTCACAGCTTCGAGAATGAAGTTTGTTGCTATGTTCTTGAAAGAAATCGCTTGAACAATAACTGTGTGATGTGTATATTTTGTTGTTTACTAAGTAGATTTGATAGAACACTCTACTAGCAACTCAATCACCAAATCAATCAAGATCTATTTACATCTAGGGTAGATCTGAAAAAGAACCGAGAGCCAAGACTCTGATACCAATTGACCGGGTGGTGAGATTGAGATTCTGACTTAGGATCGAATATGATGATCAAGTTAGTGATTGAATGGTAGAATCATTCTATCAAGAAACATTAGATGCAGAAGATATACTCATAAATGCTTTGTATATTGATGAAGGTGATTGATTACAATGGCTGCTAGGGTTTAGCAAGAACGATAATAAATGCTTCTGATTTTCTATATTCTGTCTTTTCTATCTTTTTCTATGATTTAGGTCACCTCATATACGAGGTTGTATATTCTATTTATAGGCAGACAAGTTGCCTTTTACAAAATGACTAAGCTACCCTGACTTATTACATCAGAATTAGTCTAAGTCTTCAATCGCATCTGGTCATCCACATTAGAAAATGCGGATGAGTTAACTTCATCAGCATTTCCTCACCTGGTCTTCCGCATTGAAAAATGCGGATGACCTAACACTTGTCCGCATTTGTTCTCTGTTCATCCGCATTGACAAATGCGGATAAACAAACACTTGTCCGCATTTGTTAGCTGGTCATCCGCATTAAAAAATACGGATGAACAAACACTTGTTCGCATTTGTTCTCTGGTCTTCCGCATTGACAAATGCGGATGAACAAACACTTGTCCGCATTTTGTTCTCTAGTCATCCGCATTGACAAATACGGATGAACAAACACTTGTTCGCATTTCTTCTAAGCCATCCGCATTAGTTAATGGGGTAGAACAAACACTTTTCCGCATTTGTTCACTTGTCCGCATTTCTTCTATTTAGTAGGATCTTCATCCGCATTGGATCTTGGACTTGTGAGAACCTCAACAAAAACTACCATCAACTCACCAATTGAATAGGCATGTATGGTCCTTTCAGGGTCCAACACTCCCGTCAACTAACTCTCTTTAGAGGGACTCAGCAGAGGATATATATCATTCAACGTGACAGACTAGATCTCCTATCTATGAATGATTTATACAAACTTCTCAGCACCACTTCCGGGAAGAACAAAGAAACAGATAAATATCTGCTTTCATTGGTGTTGAAAGTTTTGAGAAGCAGGAACAAGTGAGGTTTTGGTAGCATCAGCCTTGGGGGAGTTTGTTGGATCAAGAAGAAGGCTGTTGCAAACAAAACCAAACACTTAGATTATTTTTGGTACAACTTGTAAAGGACTTCTGAAGCAAAGTATGGAACTTCTGAAGGATATGGAGTTCTTCCGAAGACAAAGTACAGAATCAACTTCTGAAGGAAAAGCTCCAACTTTCGAAGAAAAAATCTTCTCTTCTGAAGTTCAAGACTTAGAAGGATTCAAAGACAATGACTTCCGAAGTAGAAGTCCCCAAGCCACAGAAGAAGCAACCTCTTCCAAAGTATAAAAGGCTTCGGAAGAACTTGTTCTTCCGAAGCCAATTAACCTTCGGAAGATGCTGCTATGAACTAGTGGACATAAGTATGGTCTCTGACACTCCACTGCAAACCTGTGATACTTCATGGCTTTTTCCCAAAAGGCCATGTAGTTGACCATACTTTATTCCACTATTCACCTTTATAAGTTAGTACAAGTTGCCAACTTTAGTTGGTGACAAAAGGTAAGTCATGGACATGTTATGACTACCATATCTTAGATAAAACTTTATCTAAGATACCTTAACTATAGCTCTGTAGTATCTGCTTTAGTTAGAGGATTCCAGCTAGTATCAAAGTATATCCAGATGTAGATAGTAGTGTATATAGTTTCTCATTGTAACTATTGTAGTAAGCTTGTAAGAGTCTTGGAAACTTTGAGTTGAGAAATAATATATACAATTACCTTGAAAATTATTCTCTTGTGTTTTCCTTGTGTTACTTAGTATATTATAATCCATTCTTTGAAGAACTTTGCTTCTTGAGTGTTTGTTAGTGAGTTTGATAGAAATACTTGTGTTGAGTATAAAAACCGATCCTACATATATCCTGATGAATAATCAAAGCTTAAAGCACAATTGCAAAAGTCAATTTATAGAGTTTTTTTGACAATTGATACATGGAAAATATGCAACGAATCAATTATATGTGTCTTACCGCACACTATTTCCATGAAAATTGGAATTTGAAAAAAGAAGACATAAACTTTTGTCCTATTTCTAGTCATCGTGAAAACAATATTGGACATGTTATGGATCATTGTTTGATTGAGTGGGAACTGGAATATATAATGACAATTTTTGTTGATAACGAAAGTAGCAATGATGTTGCAGTTGAGTATTTAGTAGGAAAATGATAAATGAGGTGATAAATGCATTCTTAAAAAATGGATACACATGAGGTGTATGGTACCCATATTGAATTTAATAGTGCAATATGGCCTCAAGGAGATTAGAACTTCTATTGAACATATCAGAGCAACTATTTGATGGGTTAGACTATCATCAGTGAAAACAAATAATTCAAGGAGTATGCTTTGTTGGAAAAGGTTTATCGTCAAATGTGTTTAACTTTGGATGTGTCTACTCGTTGGAACTTTACTTTTTTATGTTGAATGTTGCATGTAAGTATCAAAGAGCATTTGAAAGATTGTTTTAGGAGGATTTGGCATTTTCTTATGATCTTCAAGAGGGGTGTGCAACACCAAATTTAGTGGATTGGGCAAATGCAAAAAGACTAGGAGAATTTCTTCAAAGTTTTTATGAACTCGTTCTTCGAGTTTCAGGTATTATTAACCATCTTTATTAAACTAAATTACTAATTAGTTAATTTTTGTTGAAATAATATATTCATGTCATTCAAGAATGTAGTATTATGTAGCCTAATATATTGATATTATATTAAATTCTTAGTGTCTATAATGTGATTTTTTTTCATTATATAATCTGTTTGTGATATTCATTTTTCTTATTTTTAATTATTGCACCTGTTTAATAACTAGGATTCTTAATTATCATATTTTTTTAATTATTTACTAAATTTTAAATTAGTTATTCATATATGTTTATGAGTTTACCTTTATGTGTTATAATTAAAGTACAAATCACATTACCTCAAGCACGTATTTGGACTCTATTAGTTGTACTAGTAGTGTCTTGAAACAATGTGCATTAACTGATGATTATGAGTTGACGAATATGACTACGTTAATGTCAT
This sequence comes from Flaveria bidentis, assembly GCA_018326385.1. Classification (NCBI taxonomy): domain Eukaryota; kingdom Viridiplantae; phylum Streptophyta; class Magnoliopsida; order Asterales; family Asteraceae; genus Flaveria; species Flaveria bidentis. The sequence continues at coordinate 12,827 of BJCM01241475.1, read as the reverse complement.
TGAAATTTAACAAGTATTTGGGTGATGTCAAGAAATTCAACTTATTGGTGTTTATTGCTTCTCCTATTTAGGCAAGAACAAAATTAGAGTATCTAAAGGTCAATCTTTATAGTATGTATGGAAATGAAACTAGAGACAGGATTTGTCTATTGTCCAAAAATGCATTGCTTGATATATTTAATGACTATAAAAGAATTCACCAGGATATTATGCAAACAAGGCTTCATCTTCATCTAAAACCATAAATGAAGAGACTTCAAGAAGCAAAAGTTTTAGTTTGTTTGGGAATGTTGATGATACCCTGAAAGCACTAAGAGAAAAAAACATGGCGGAGGTAAAAAGACAAAAGGTAGAATTAGGTGTCGATGAAGATTCCAAGCCTAAGTTAGATAGGTATTTAAAAGAGAAGATTGAAGGGTGTTATGCTTGGTTTGAAAGTCTAGATTTCACTGTTTGGTGTTGGTGGAGGAAGAGAGGTGCAACATTTCTTATATTATCATTTATTGGTCGTGATATTTTAGCCATTCCTATGTCAACGGTGGCTTCAAGAATATGCGTTTAGTACAAGAGGTAAAGTGCTTAACTCATTTAGAAATTCCTTAACTCCTTGTGCTCTTGAAGCTTAAATTTTTTGTTAAGATTGGATTTGTCCAAGGGGTGTGCCTTGCAATATGGAAGAAAATATTGTAAGAATATAACAAACTAGAAGAAGGTTATTGACTTTTTATTAATTTGTTTTTTATCATTCATAATTTATATTAAATTTAGAAGTTTAATGTTTTATCATCCACATATGTGTTCTTATTTCTTGTAGAGATGAGAAATGTACCGCTCGGGTGAAATACAAGTGAAAAACCCAAGTTTCTATTACTATGATGATATTGGCAAGTTGTGTTGTTTGAAGTTATTTTTGTTATTCGGAACGCAAATAGGTAACCTCGATTGAATTCGGGTACTTCGGTTTTTAACTAAAACCAAACTGAATTGTATTCGGTTCGGTTAAGCATTTTCCTAATTTAGTTTGGTTTGGTTTTTAGTTGTGCTTACTAATATTTGAAAACTGACTAAACCAAGTAATCTGATAACCAAACCGATGAACACCCCTCGTGTGGATAGCCATTTTTGGCCTCGAATCCTATCACACCCCTAAATTGTATGGGAAGCTCTTTTGATGTACGTCCTCACTATCTCAGTATTCTTCTTGAATTTAAAAGCATTGCAACTAAAGAACCATATAGGCATATTGCTAAATTAGATTCCATATGTAGCACTATTGATGGAAATCATGTCACACAAGATGAAGTGAGGTTGCGATTGTTTTAATTTACTGTGAAAGATAGGGCTAAGTAGTGGTTCCTTAATTTGTCGGCAATAGTATTGACACTTTTCAAGAAATACAAAGGATCTTCCTTGAAGAATACTATTCTATGGGAAAATCAAATGATGCAAAAGAGTCCATTAGATCCTTTCAATAACAAATGGGTGAACAATTTCATAAGGCATTTATGAGATTCAAATAATTGATTTGCATGTGTCCTTATCACAGTATTGAAAGATGAAAATTAATTAAGGCGTTTTTAGATAGATTAATACCGGAGGGGAAGAAATACTTGTATTTTACAAGTAATGGGACGTTCTTATCGAATCATGAAGATATGAATTTGGAGTTTCTAGAAAGAATCAGAAGCAATTCCAAAGCTCAAGCTTTAGCTAAGAGATTATAAAAGCCAGCTTAGCAAGGTCAACCAATATTAATTGTGAGACTAAAGAAAGAATTGTGTCTTTGGAATGTGTCTTTGGAGAGACAATTGGCCAAGTTAGGACTTGTATGAGCTAAGGGTGTAGCTTAGGTTGGATTTGAGGTATGCTTTGAATATAGTGAGTTAGGGCATGTAAGTATGGAGTGTCTGTTGCTTATAGGTCAACATGAAAAGGTGAATCAAGTATATGACAAGAAGAAGCAATTTGATATGAACTCCAATATTTATCACCCTGATATGAGGAATCATCCAAACTTTAAGTATGGGAATGCTTCAAACCAGTTGAGCCCCAATTTTCAAGATAATAATCAAGGTGGTCAAGCATATCAGAATCAATCACAAGGGAATTACAATCAAAGTGGTTGTTAAAGAACCTTTTATTCCCAAGGAAACAATCAAGGGAGCTACAACCATGTGGTCCAACAAGGTAGTTCATCATAAAACTATCAAGGTAATGCTTAGATTAGAGTAATTGGTGGTGAAGAGTCTACAAATACAAAGTTGGATACTTTGATGAACATGATGAAAAAAAATATGCAAGAGAATAAAAGGGAGAATGAATTCAGAGATAAAGCTTATGAAGCTTTGAATAAACAAATTAAATCATCCAAGTGATACCACGGTGAATCTACAACATTAAGGGATAACTACAAAGAACATAGGAAATGTTCATATCAATTCAGATAGTATTCTTCCTAACTCTAAAATTATTAATGATGATTTTAATTATTATCCACAACAAGTTGCAAGTAAGCAAAAGGTAGTTGATTCAATAGAAGAGAGTGACTTGAAAGCACCCATCATTCTAATCAGAGTAGGAAAACTGAAGATAAAAAGATCACTCTTGGATTATGGAATGGGTGTTAGTATCTTGTCAGGTATATTGTATGATCGGTATGAATTCAGTCCTATAGAGGAAGATGACACTATAGTGGTGTTAGCTGACTTCACCCCGAAACATCGAAGGTCATATTAGGTCGACCGTTTTTAGCAATAGCCAATGGTACTTGATTATGCTGGTGAAAAATATGATAATCAAGTTGGATGAATTCTACTTCCCGGTGGACCTTATGGTACTTGATTATGCACTAGTCAGGATGAACTAGCAACCAAAGGTCATATTAGGTCGACCGTTTTTAGCAATAGCCAATGCTCAAATCAACTATCAGGATGCAACAACTGACATATCCTATTATACCTGTAAGTTATGTTTGAATGTATTTTCCAAGTCGCTCAATTATTTGCTAATGATATATTTTATAATGTAGATGTGATTAACATGTATTATCCTCCTTATATTCACATGTAAGAGCGGACAACACTTGTGAAAATGGTTTTAAGTATGACGGGGATAAGCATGTGAATTCTAAAGAGATGATGGATTTAAAAGAAAATAAAGAGCCTATAATGAGGTGAAAACAAAAGATAATAAGACTAAAATGAAAAAAAGATGAATATCCACTTGATCCTATAAATGCCTGAGTTGAGGCATTAATGTTTAGTCCAGAATGAGATGTAGATGAAGACCCACTATTTAAAGAAAATATATTTGAAGAATACCGAAGGCAAGCATCATACTGGACCACCATGAGTGGTCGCAAGTACGGTCTGGATATGCTAATCGGGAGGCAACCAGAAATTGATTTTTATGCTTTATGTTTAGCATGCTTGTTTTAAGTAGTTTGTGTTGTTATTTTAGAGGTGTTATTATTCTTATTATTATGTGTTAGAAATGGTTATGTTTTGTTGGATCTAGAAAGGCTGGTGCATCCAAAGCTAAACACTTAGATTATTTTCGTACAACAAATAAAGGACTTCCAAAGCTAAGTATGGAACTTCCAAAGACAAATGGAGTTTTTCCAAAAACAAGTGCAAGATCAACTTCCAAAGGAAAACTCCAACTTCCAAAGACAAAGTCTTCTTTTCCTAAGTTCAAGACTTAGAAGAATTCAAAGAGAATGACTTCTGAAGAAGAAGTCCTCAATCCACGGAAGATGCAGCCTCTTCCGAAGTATAAAAGGCTTCGGAAGAAGATGTTCTTCCGAAGCCAATTAACCTTCGGAAGATGCTACTATGGACTAGTGGACATAAGTATGGTTCTCTGACACTTCGCTATAGACCTCTGATACTGCATGGTGTTTTCCCAAAAGGCTTCAGAAGAACTTGTTCTTCCAATGCTTCAACACTTAGAAGAAATGAAGACTACAAGTTCCGAAGTATGAAGTCCCAAGGAATCTTAGAAAGGAGTAGCTACTTCTGAAGTATAAGTGGCTTCAGAAGAAAAAGTTCTTCCAAAGCTAGTTAACCTTTGGAAGCATCTACTATGAACAAGTGGACATAAGTATGGTCTCTCTAACACTCCGCTACAGACCTCTAATATACTGCATGGCATTTTCTTAAAAGCCATGTAGTTGACCATACTTTATTCCACTGTTCACCTTTATCAGTTAGTACAGTTGCCAACTTTAGTTGGTGACAAAAAGTAAGTCATGGACATGTCATGACTACCAAATCTTAGATAAGACATTACTGAGATACCTTAACTATAGCTTTGTAGTATTTACTTTAGTTATAGGATTCCAGCTGGTATCAAAGTATATCCGGCTGTAGGTGATAGTATATATAGTTTCTCATTATAACTCATGTTATATTCTTGTAAGAGTCTTGTAATACTTTGAGTTGAGAAGTAACATATACAAGTATCTTGAAAATTATATCCTTGTGTTGTTTGTTACTTAGTATATTATCATCAAGTCATAGAAGAGATTCTACTTCATCTAAACAAGTGTGTGTGAATAAATGAGTTTGAGAGAAAAACCCAGTGTTAAGTGACACAACTGATCTGCAGTTGGTATCAGAGCTTCTTATGCTCTTGATTGTGAGATCTTACCATACAAATCAACCTGTTTTTCATTCCTCCTTTCACCACACTCTAAAATGGCCCTCAATCAAAAATCTAAAGTTGAGATGGGGTCAATGACTAAAGCACTTATCATCACCCCTAAAAACTTTAGAGCATGGAGTAGACACATAGAAGGCTTCATCAGATATCAAGATGGAAAAATGTGGCAATCTGTTGTCAATGTCCCCTACAACCCAAAGGTTTCCGCCCCAGGTGGAAATGGAGCCATGATAAAGAAAACTATTGAAGACTACTCCGATGAAGACCTGAAGAAGATGAACATTGACAGTAATGCCATGCCTGTTCTTATGACAGCTATACGAATCTCCATTATGGTGGGGTTTGAGCACTACAAGTCAGCTAAAGAACTGTTTGATGCATTATCTCAAATGTACTCTAGCACCAATGACTCAAAGAAAGATTCACCAAAGCATCAGCTTAAGAACTTCACTTACAATGCTGGAGAGACCCTTAGCCAGCAATACTTTAGGTACAAGGATCTTATCTCTTACCTTCAGTCTGTGGGAATTGCCCTTGAATTGAGAGATCTCACTCGAAAATTCATGAGTGCACTCTCAAATGAGTGGACGTTCTACTGTATCTCTATCAAGAGGATAGAAAATCTGAACTCCCTCACCATGACTGAACTATATAACATCCTTGATGGATACCGTGTAGAGATGGACAACAAGAAAGGCCATCAGATAAGGAGACCTTCAAGCCTTCCTGCTAGCAACGCTTTAATGGTCGTAGACAGTGTTTTCGCGATCGGATTGGACCGGCCGGGCCGACTGGGGATCGTTCCGGTGGCCGATCCTATTCATTATAAATCATTTTTTAGGGGTTGAACCGGCTGGTTCTTCCCAAACCAATGGTCGGACCGGTTTTGTAATACTTTTTTTATTTTAATGGGTAAAAACGGGGTGTTAAACCATAAATTAGTGTTTTGGATATACAAATATAGTTAAGTTTTATATATAAGTTTAATATATATATATATATAAACCATATAGTTATATTAGATCTGGTCCAACCGGTCCAACCGATCCACCACCAAACCAGTAAGGTATCCGGTTTAACGTCTGATCTGGTTCTGAAAATATTGGTTGCAAAAGGCTTAGGACCCACCTAACCTCAACAGTACCTAGCATATTCTCAAAAGCCATCTTGCTCCTCAGGAGCCTACATCACATTCCCTAAGACTCCAAGGTCACAATAGGCTCAACAAGGTTCTTTTCAGGATAGTTGTGCCTTTGTCTTAGGAGGTGGGTACTCTAGTGATCATTAGTATTCCTTTGATGATCTAGAGTGCTTAGCCCAGATGATGTGGAGTATGTGGACATTGTCCAACAAATGGCTTTGCTGACTTACTGAGCAAAGAAATTCTTCAAAAGAACTAGAAGGCAGTTCCCTTAAAACCCAACTAATAGCAAGTTTGGGTTTGATAAAAAAAAGGCCAAATGTTACAACTGTAACCAACTTGGTCATTTTGCTAGGGAATGTAAGGCTCCCAATTCAAATCTGGGAACCTCACACGCCTTCTCACATCCTTTTACACCAAAAGCCACTGAGAATTCGACTAAAACAACAGTTGTAGGGCAAGAAGTTGACTAGTATAGGATGTGACTCCTACTCGAGCACTCATGGCTGGAATAGATGACAACAAGGTATATTAACATCTCTGTACTCCAACTTGTATTGTTAAGGTTAAGTTATATCTTAACTACAATATGGAAATTAAATCTGATATTAAGTCTTTAAACATCTTAAAGTCTGATTTTAAAAGGCCTAAATCTCACTATCAGAAGAAAATTGATGAGTTAGAGAAAATTGTGTCCCTGTTAAAACATGAACATACTAACTATAAGACTCAAATCATGGATTTAATATTCAAATTGTCTGAGGCTCAAGCCCAGCTTGTCACAGATGAGGCTCAAGCAAGGAAGTATGCTATCTCAGAGCAAAACATCCAAGTCATTATTGTGTCATCCTCTTACTCTAAACTTATCAAAACAAAGGTGGGTTGGGAACCAATAAAATTGCTCCACCACACTCTTATGTGTCTATTAGACATCCATGATGTGGTACTGAAGAGCAAGAGGTTCCATCCGCTGACCCTTTACTACAATTTTATGAGTTTATTAGAAAACCAAGATGTGGTACTGAAGAGCAAGAGGTTACATCTGCTGACCCACCTTCTTATGAGTCAAAGAGTGATGCAAGTTTGGAGACCATCATAGGAAAGAAATAGGTAATTTTACCCACTCCTACTGGTGATGATCAACTCCTAACCACCAAAGCCAGAAGAAGCTGAGTTAAGGCAGCCAGAAAAACTACCGAGAAAGTGGTTGAGTCCAACCTGAAGATAGACCCAAAGCAAAAGGGTGTGTTCATATCAGTTGGATTCCAGGTGGTAGGAAACTCTGATTCAGGAAAGGTGTGTAATAAGAACACTCTTGTCCTACCAAAGGATCAAAAGTTAAAGGGAAAGATTACAAATAAAGAAAAGAAGAACAAGAAAATTCAATCTTTAAAGACTAACATTGCCTGCATAATGTGTGGACTGCAAAACCACATGGCTAAAGATTGTTACTACAACCTGTTGATACATATGTACCTAGATCCTGATCTTAATGTAATATGTCTTGAATGTCTTGCACTTATGTAATATTCGGTACTTAATGAAATGTAAATGTTTGGTTGTGTTTATCATGTTTAATATTTCATTAATGAGTTGTTTAACGCATATTGACTTGATTATATAGGTTTGTGGTTGATTGAATTAATATAAATAATGTTATGACATTTAATACATTCAAACTTAATCATATGAAGTTATCATGCGAATGGCCCATGCTAATGGACCATACGCATGAACAACTTTATGCGAATGACTCAGTCGTACGACTGAACCAGGAGACTGGATCAGTCGTATGATTGTCATATAAGATTGGCTCAGTCGCACGACTGAACACGCAGTCGTGCGAATGGATCAACCGTATGACTCAATCGCACGACTAAACCATGCTAATGGTTCAGTCGCCCGAATGAGCAATCCTAACCTATATATACCACCTAATTCATGGAAAAACGTAAGCATTGAATAAACTTCGACTCCAGACGTACCCTAGCCGTCCAGAAGCCTCTAAGTTCATACTCCAAGTTCATAGAACGCTGTAGATCAATTCCTAATCAATTCTTGACGTTAGATTCAATACATAATTGTTTCTACGTGCATTGTCACTTATTGGATCGCCAATCAAATAGGATTCCGCACTATTTGGTTTGGTTTACACGTTAATCAGTCGGTATTTCGTTCAAATACCAGATCCTAATACAATCCTGATAGCACACATTATACAAACAATGTTAAAGAGGAGTCAGAAAAGGTTTCTCATTTGGACCATATCAAATGGTTCAAGTGATTAAAATGAGAAAGCTTATTTCCGAAGCAAGATAGCTTTTGGAAGAAAGTCCTTCTTCCGAAGGGAAAATGGCTTCGGAAGTTAAAGCTTTCAAGACTTAGAAAAACAAGAGATTTCCCTTGAAACCATCCCAGAAGAAGACTATTTCGGAAGAAAAGGTGATGAGGACTTCTTCCGAAAAGAAAGAAGGCTCGGAAGAACGTCATGTGCTCAAGCTTCATCAAGCTCATCCTCAATGATCAACCAAGGGATGGAATGGAAGATCAAAAAAGATGCAGCAGCCAAAGCCTATTCTTCACAAACATCTATTGAACCCCCATGCAAAAACTTTGGTTCAATATCATCCTCATCATTGGAAAAGCCCAAGACCAACAAGGCTTAGGTTTCCAATCAAAACGAATCATCTCATCTTATGTGCAGGGATATCCACATGAAAAGAATAACAATGTATGGATTGTGGATAGTGGATGCTCTAGGCACATGACAGGGAACAGATCTCTCCTTCAACAATTTCATCATTTTGATGGAGGTCTAATTTGGAGGTGAGGTCGGAGGATATATTTCTGGTAGAGGGAGTATATCCATTGGTAATTTAAAAGTTGACAAAGTTCACTTTGTCAAACAGCTTAAACATAACCCGTTAAGTGTTTCTTAATTCTATGATCAAAAGCATCAAATGCTTTTCACACTCAATGAGTGCATTATCCTCAAACCTGGGATGACAATTCCTCAAAAATTGGTGCTTCTTAGATCTCTCATGAAAGGGAATATGTACAAACTAGATATGAACAATGTTTCCCCACTGGATGAAGTATCATGCTTTCTTTCCAAAGCTGATGGTGATTAGTCAACACTACGGCATAAACGTACGTGTCATGTCAATTTCAAAACCATGAATAAATTGGTTAAACTAACTTGGTACATGGTTTTCCTAAAAAGGAATTTTTCTATAAAGATAACTGTATTACATGCCTGAAAGGGAAGCAACACAGAGCATCTCATAAATCCAAAGTTGTTAACTCTATCACCACTCCATAACACTTATTGCACATGGATCTTTTTGGTCCCACAAGTATAATAAGCATTGGAAGAAAATCACACTGCCTAGTGATCGTTGATGATTTTACAAGATTTACATAGGTATTCTTTTTAAGAACTAAGGATGAAAGTGTTGAAAAGTTAAGATCTTTTATTCTTAAAATTGAAAATCATTGATCACAAGGTTAAGATAATCAAAAGTGATCAAGGGACTAAGTTAAAAATCAAGTTTTTGACTCATTCTGTAACTCAAAAGGGATTGCCAGACAATACTGTGCTCCTAGAACTCCTTAAGAAAATGGTGTTGCTGAGAGGAGGAACAGGACACTTATTGAGGCTGCTTGGACCATGTTAGCTGATTCAAAGTTGCCTTTAACATTCTGGGCAGAGGCAGTCGGCACTGCATTCTATGTGCAGCACAGGGTTCTTATAGTTAAGCCAAATGGAAAAACCCCTTTTGTGTAGCACAGTGGTCCACCTAGGGAGCCTCAAAACTCATATGATGACACTGCACAACACCAGGCAGATTGAAGTAGCATTTTGAAGGAACATGCAACTAGAGGTGATTCCTAGGCTTAGGATTTACAACACTCATCTAGCTGAGAACGTCATAGGAGAAGTCTCTGAAGGTGTGAGAACAAGGGGTCAGACTCATAATGGGAATGTCTGCCTGTACTTATGCTTTTTGTCACAGATGGAACCCAAGAAGGTAGAAGATGCCTTGAAAGATAGTAGTTGGATTGAGTCAATACAAGAGGAATTGCTTCAATTCAAGAGACAAAAGGTTTGGAACCTATGTCCACTACCATTTGGTCAAGTATCTATAGGCACCAAATGGGTTTTCAGAAACAAGAGAGATTATAGAGGCTTGATAATTAAGAACAAGGAAAGATTGGTAGTTCAAGGATACACTTAATAAGAAGGAATCGATTATACTGATGTCATTACACCTGTTGCAAGACTTCAGGCAGTTCGGATCTTCCTTGCTTATGCTGCATCCAAGAATTCATGGTCTACCAACTTGATGTCAAGTGTGCCTTTCTATATGGGGATATAGATAGGGAAGCCTATGTGTGCCAACCTCCAAGATTTAAAGACCCACAACACCCCAACTATGTGTGCAAGCTGGATAAAGCTCTATATAGGCTGCACCAAGCATCTAGGTTGTGGTATGAGACCTTGTCTCAATTTCTCCTCAAGAATGGATACACTAGAGGAACCATTGATAATAATCTCTTCATAACGAAGTCTAGGAAAGACTTTTTGCTCGTTCAAGTCTATGTTAATGACATCACATTGGGTTCCTCAAATGATCAAATGTGTAAAGACTTTGAGAGCATCATGAAGAATAAGTTTGAGATGAGCTCCATGGGAAAATGGACTTTTTCCATGGAATTCAGGTGAAACAAATGAATGAAGGGTTTTTTATCAATCAATCTAAGTATGTCAATGACATTCTAGAAATATTTGACATGAAGGATTGTAAGCCAGCCATAACACCTATATCCAAAAACCATAATCTTTGTCCTGGCTTTGAGGGGAGGATACTGATCAACATTAGTATAGGGTGATTATTGGTTCTTTGATGTATCTCACAACAAGTACACCTGATATTATGTTTGCAACATGCATTTGTGCAAGATATGAAGCTGCTCCAAAGGTGTCTCACCTAGTTCTTGCCAAGAGAATCCTCAGATACCTCAAAGGAGCACCTAAAATAGGTCTCTGGTACCAAGGAACAACAATTTCAATCTCTATGGCTACTCAGATAGTGACTATGGTGGTTGAAACATCAACAAGAAATCTACATCAGGAGGATATCAATTTCTTTATGGGAGAATCATCTCATTGCAATGCAAGAAGCAATCCTGTGTTTCAACATCTACTGCCGAAGCTGAATACATTGTTGCTGTAAGTTGTTGTGCTCGGCTGTTGTGGATTCAGAATCAGATGCTTGATTATGGATTCAACTTCATAAGCACTTTAATACACATTGACAACAATAGTGCTATCTCCATAACTGAAAATCCAGTGAAGCACTTCAAGACAAAGCACATTGATATCAGGTACCATTTCATTAGAGATATTCATAAGAAAAATCTGATCAAACTAATCAAAGTTGACTCAAATGAACAATATACTGATTTGTTCACCAAAGCCTTTGATGAAAAGAGATTTAAGTATCTCATTATCGCTATTAGGATGATAAACATTGATTAGCATATCTCATTTGAAAACCACTTTAAATGTGTAATGTCTCTTGTCAAAATAATCTAAGCCCTGTTACAAAAGGTTTTCTCTGAAATCTTTCTAAGCATAGATTCTTCCGAAGAGAAATTAATCTCAGAAGATGTTTCACATATCTTCCGAAGCTAAATTTCTCCAAGGGAAATCTTCTTCTCGGAAGAGTTTTTAGTCTCGAAAGAAGTGATTGATTGCGTATCATATCTACTTCCGAAGCATATAAAACTCTTCGTTCGGAAAGCACATTTTACTCTCGAAAGTAAGAAATTTATCTTCAACATTAAAATTGGCTTCGGAAGAAGATTACCTTCGGAAATCTTTTTATACTCGGAAGATGAGCTTACTATGTAACGTAAATCTTTAGGCCCCACACTGAAAAAATTAAAGATTTTATTGATAACGTTGGAATCTTTTAAATGGTTTTTAATCTTACCGCCCTTGTCACATCTTACCCCAAACCATCTTTTCACCTTATTTCACCCCCAAAACCGTCATTTCACCCATTTAAATAAACCCAACTCATCATTTTATTTTTTTTCTTACCAAATTTACTGCCCACAAGCTTCCTTCACCTCCAATTTACCTAAATTCAAACTCATCTCTCTACAACATTTTCCCACAATGGCACTCAACCCTCAACACAACCAAATCGCATTGTTGGATTCATCCATGGATGCTGACTTCTCTGATATTATCTTGTTTTCTCACCCAATCTACCTATTACACCACTTTGACTGTTAACCCCACCGTTTACTTAAATCATATGGTTGAATTATGGAGAAACGATCAGAGTGAAACCCTAAATGGGGTTAGGGTAATCATGTCGAGCATTTGTGGCCAGGAGTTGATCATTTCTTAACAACTCATCAGGGAGCATCTGGTGCTTCATGATGAAGGCGCTGCTACTAAATTTCCCAAATCAGACCTAGAAGACACATATAACCAAATGGGATATGGTTGAGATGTGAGTAGGTCTACTGTTTACAGATTCAATTTCTCACACAACTTGAAGTTCTTGCTCCATGTTGTTCTCCACTATCTGTCTAATAAGTCTGGGGAATGGGATCAAATCCCATATGAACTAGGATGCCTAGTTCATGGGTTGGTGAAAATCCTCCGCTTCAATTACTCAAGGTTTGTGCTGACTAACCTTATAGGAACCTCCAAAGGGACACATACTTCTTCTATCCTAGGTTTCTTTAGCACATTATCAACTGTGAGCTAGACTAGAGTCAGCTTGTCTGCGCAGCTGTTTTACCACTTACTCAAATGAGGTTGATCATTTTCAAAGTCTTGAAGAGAGTGTCCACCAACTGCATTGGAAGACACACTGATCTTCTTCCAGGTATGATTGAGCCAATGTCTCCTAGTGACATCCCTATTAACCCCACAAGTGATGAACCCACACCAGGAACTACCCTCACATTACCAATCCTACCTTTTCACCCCATCAAATAT
>BJCM01241474.1:0-11692 GCA_018326385.1 Flaveria bidentis | reverse complement strand
AAGTTCTTCTTGCATGGCACTCACCCATGCCTCGTCATTAAGGGCTTCACTAACATATTTTGGCTCAAATTAAGACACAAAACATCGATATGCACCATCATGAAGATATCTTGTTTCCATTACAGAGGCATAATCAGCTGAATATAGCTGATTTCTGGTCTGAACTCCTGATCGAACATCGCCAATGACATTATCCAAGGGATGATATACATTTAGTCGAGATCCAGGAGTGGTGGGTACAACTACCTCAATATCCAGATTGTGAACAACAGGTTCAGTTTATGAGACAGTGGGAGTTTGAGGTTCCGAAGTGTTAGAGGCATCAACATTTGATGCTTCTGATCCACCTAATCATTTGTCACGTCTTCATCGTCAGAGGATGAGTCACTTACCTCAAGTGCTCCCCTTGAAGGACTGGAAGACTCGCCTTGTGACGCTAAGGTTATCGGGTCTAGTGGTGGTGTATTTAACTCTTCGTATATCAATCTGGTCGATAACTCATCCTCAGCAGGGAAGAGAGGAATGTTGAAGGATTTAAAGAATCCATCATAGTCGAAAAAGAAAGAGGGTCCTTTTTGAGCAGAAGGAGTGGTCTATCTCTGTACATCAATGTTGCACCACACTTGTACTTGACCCGTTGAGTTCTTGTAAGCTCTCTTATTCGATATGTTGTATCCTAATAAAATCCCTTCTTCGGCCTTCTCGTTGAATTTCCCTGACTGAGTTTTCTTCAGCAGTGTACATGGGGCGCCAAACGGTTCAAGGTACTCAAGATTAGGTTTACGTCGTTGGAGTAACTCGTAACACGTCTTACCATGAATTTTGACCACTAGGACTCAATTTAGAGTATAACATGCATTAGCCACTGCCTCATTCCAAAATTGGATAGGCAGTTTCGAGTCTGCTAGCATTGTCCGGGCTGTCTCTATCAAGCTTCTATTCTTTCTCTCAGCAACCTTGTTCATTTGAGGAGTGTAGGCAGATGTGAACTGGTGCACAATTCCTTTTTCTTTGCAGAATGCCTCCATCCATTGATTCTTCAACTCGGTTCCATTGTCTGAGCAAACTTGTCTTACCTTCAGCTTGTAGAGTGACTCCAATGTAGTTACTAACTCTTTGAATGACTCAAATGTTTCTGATTTGGATTTCAAAAACATTACCCAAGAGAATCTTGAGTAGTCATCTGTAATACATAACAGTACAAGTCATCGGTGATGCTCCTTGTACTGACTGGACCAGACAGATCCATGTGAAAAAGCTCAAGAGGCAGTTCAGTGGAATGAACTTTCTTTTCCTTATGAGACTTCTTAGTCTGTATGCCTTTCTTGCAGGTGACACAAAAATCCAGTAATTGGAAGTTTTTGATGTTTACTCCTCGCACTAGATCATTCTGCATCAAGTGATTCATCTTCCATGGATTGATGTGTCCCATTCTCCTATGCCAGGAGATCAAATCCTTCTCGGTGGCCTTTGACAAGAAGCACTGAACTTGATGATCCGTTGTGGAGGCCTTTGATAGATCCAAGACATAAAGATCATTATATCTTAAAGCTGACATTAAGACTTCATCCTCTGGGATCACATAGTCCTTTTTCAGAACATAGCATTTCTTGTTGTCGAATACTACCTTAAAGCCTTTGTCACAGATTTGGGATACAGAAAGCAAATTATTTTGAAGTTGTTGAACATAGTTTACCTTATCAAACTTCACTTTCTGGTTCTCAACTTCCCCTTGAGCGGTGATGTAACCTCCTTTGTTTCCAGCAAATTAAACATGACCTCCTTTAATTTGTTTGACGTTTGACAGGAGTGTCAGGTTCCCAATCATGTGCCTTGATGCTCCGCTATCTACGATCCAGGTATTTGTGGCAGCACTATAGCGAACACCCTGCACATTCAAAGGAAATCATTAGTTGAGGTTAGGGACCCAAGCCTTAACTGGCTTGGGTGAACTAGAGGCATCATAAAACATAAATTCCACCCACTGTCCATTTGAGGGTGAGGGAAGATCATTTGTCTTCTTGTTCTCATTATCAGATACAGGGATGGAATTCTCTTTCCATAAGCCAGTTTTGTGTAAGGCATGTTTATGATAAACAGACGATTGGCTGATGGGTTGAATTTTAGGTTCACTGGCTCTTTTTGGTGGAGTCATGGAGCTTGTTTTTTATGAGCTCTGTTTAGTGTCATAAAGTTCAACTATTTTCCTCGGTGTCTGATAATAAGGACAGTTTGACGCGATGTGTCCATACTTTTCACAGTTGTAGCAGGATCTCCTTTCGACATGATGGTGGAACTGCTTCTGTGGGGATGTGTCTGACACAAGTGTGACATTAGTCTATTTGGGTTTTGACACTTCTTTTTTAGATGTATTATCTTGTTTAACAAAAATAATTGTTTGAATCTTTTTAATATCTTTACCCTTTTGTTTATCTGGACTTAGACATGGTGCACGTGTTTGGTTAACTTGTTTGGTCTTTTTGGATTCAGACTTAGACGTGTTTGAACCAGACTTTACCTTAACCTTCTCAAATTGTTCATCCAGATTAACAATGGGCATTTTACCTTTTGACTTTAAAGTGGTCTCCTTTTGTTTAGTGATAGATTCATTAGGTTTACTTGTGGAATCTGGATCACTTACAAGAGGAGTGGACACCACATGATCCTTGATTGGGTTTTCATTAATTGGTTTGCACTTAGCATTCAACAAGGTCTCATGTAGTGGTGGTACCACTTTGTAACCCAAACTCTCCCCATTATTTCGTTCTTTCACTAAGTTTTTAACTATGTGAAAAGAACTAGTCCAACTGTGCAGTTTTTGTTTTAAAGAATTTACTTCGACTTCCAAAACTGCTTTTTCCTTTTTAGTTTCTTCAAGGGATTTTAAATAGAACTTAATGTCATTAGCTTGGTTAAAGGCCACAACTTCAATTTCCCTTACTTGTTTATTTAACAGTTCTATTTTCTCTTTGTAACTGTGGTCATTTGATTTCAAAATGCGATTTGCTTGTGTTCACAGTTGCAAGTCCTTTACTAAGCTATCATTGTGATCTAATAACCTAGTAAATTTTGATTCTATGCTTTCTCTAAACTTATTACATTCATCACAAGCATGACTATCAAACAATTGATCTTTGGTACTTACCTGAGAAGGCTCGGTTGAATCAGCCATCATAGCAAAGTTTGACTTTTCTTGTGCTGGTGATTCTAAACATGTTGAACTTTGACCTTCTTTATTTAGGTGAGTAACCATATTAGCAGTTTCTTCATTATTCGACATCATGAGTTCCACTGCTATATCTCCTTCGCTTGCAGATTCGTCATCCAAACCCTCAACGCGTGCAATGTTGGATTCTCCCGGAGATACAAACCGAAAGGTCCAATCTTGCCCTTCGTCATCTTGTGGAGTCAAGGCTTTAGGATCCTTGCTTCACGATGCGGTGCTGCTTGTGGGTTTATCTTGGAGATTGAAGGATGAGAATGGATTACCATTACCTGTCTTCTTGGGCTTAACACATTCACGTTTGAAATGCCCCTTCTCTCCACAGTTAAAACAGGTAACTTTGGTTTTTTCAAAACCAAAGGTTGTATCCTTTGTGGCAATCAAGTTCTGTCATGTCTTCTTAACAAACTTCTTCGCCCTCCAGACAGCACTAGCAAGAGCCCACATAATGTCCATCCTTTCTAGCTCATTCTCGTCTACTTGCTCGTAGTCTTCATCTGCCAGATGGCAGTTTCCTATCCTTCCAGCAACTAGACCATCATAGGAGTGAACGAAAGCTGCTAAGAGATCCATATGTTCCTTTGCTACCTCTACAGTCACGTTACCGAGATTCTCAGTCTTCAATTTTGTAGCATTGGCTTCAGGTGCTATGTATTGGGTGCAAGACGACCCTGACGTGTCAGATCCTGAAGTAACGGCTTGGGATGGAGCAGCTGAACTCGACACAAAAGCCGTTTGTAATGGTGCTCCAGACGTTTTTGGTTGAGGAGTTGAATTGTACAATGACGGGTTCTGATCATATGAACTTTTTTTAGACCTGTACTTCATCCTCAACTCTTCCTCTCTCAACTTCAGAATGAAATCATTGATATCCAACTTCGCCAGCATATCATTCTGTCAGAGGTTTGACACAAATGAAACCCATTTTTCTGGAAATCCATCTGCGAAATTCGATACCTTGTCTTCCATGGACGTAACAACCCTATGAGTGTGCAGCTCACTCATTAAGTGGTAGAAGCGGTCTATAAAGTCATCCAAACTCTCCTTACCCATTGACGAGAAGTTATCGAACTCCTTCTTCAAAGCCTTAGCCTTTAGAGCATTTAACGATGCATTCCCATCATACCGATTTTCCAGAGCATCCCATAGCTTCTTTGATTGCTTGTTCTCAGAAAACTGATGGAATATATCATAGGAATTGAGTAAGTTAGCAGAGCATACACCTTCTTCTCTACATTGTACTTTATCTTTCGGCTATCAGTCATGCCACCTAAGGTAAGTTTAACTCCATCTGCACTAGGCGACATGCTATACCTTGTCTTTATTGATTCCCACAGATTGGGATCTACTCCATTGAGGTATATCTCGAACCTTCGCTTCCATTGTGGGTAATCATCTAACGTTATGAGCTTAGGGGGATTATTGTGATTCCTAACTTCATTTTCCAAAAGCAATAGATTCTGGATCCGTGAATCCCTTCCTGCAGTGAACGTTGAGTACTCATCTTCCATTTCTATCTACTTTGACTTTTAGAACAACACTGTTTCACTGGTGCGAATGAAGGAATGCGATTGAGCTATACGTGCGATTGAACAATGCGGATGGTTCAATCGTGCGATTGAACAAATGCGGATGAGTCAATCGTGCGATTGGACCAAATGCGGATGAACAATGTGAATGAAGTGTTCAGTCGTACGAATGGATGAACGACTGAGCCAATCGTGCGTATGGAAGATGCGAATGGGTCCAGTCGTGCGATTGAGTCAATCGTGCGAATGAAGCTGCTGGTTTTTGAAAATTCGAGGGTTTTGACCACTTTGACGGAAAAGACTCAAATTTGTCACGAACCCTAATTGTCGTATGCCGAAAAATGTTAACTTTTTGAACGGGAGACGTCGAAAACACTGTTTGACACAAAAAGATTGAGTTTTTGAGTGAAAAACACGATTTTTATATCAAAAATGATTGAATCACACGCAAATCAAGAGCCAAATCTCTGATACCACTTGTTAAGACCGTTTGGGTACGGAGTACTAACTGATTTACGTGTATACCGAACCAAATA
Organism: Flaveria bidentis; assembly: GCA_018326385.1. NCBI lineage: Eukaryota > Viridiplantae > Streptophyta > Magnoliopsida > Asterales > Asteraceae > Flaveria > Flaveria bidentis. The sequence goes on along the minus strand of BJCM01241474.1, from coordinate 6,404 downwards.
GTGTGGAATCCTATTTGATTTGCGATCCAATCAGTGAGAACGCAAGTATAATCAATCTAATAATGAATCAAAACGTTAAGAACGATTGCAAGATGATTAACTGCGATCTATGAACTTGGAACAGGTGTTCTTGGGTCTTTGGACGGCTAGGGTACGATTATGTGCGTAGGTATTTGAATTGTTTTTTTGTCACGAATTAAGTGGTATTTATAGGTTACGGTTTTCCATTTGTGCGACTGGCCCATTAGCATGGTCCAGTTGTGCGACTGAATCATGCGGTTGATCCATCCGCACGACTGAGTGTTCAGTCGTGCGACTGAGTCAATCTCATGTTACAATCATGCGACTGATCCAGTCTCCTGGTTCAGTCATGCGACTGGTCCATTAGCATGAAGTTCCATGCGTATGGTCCATTCGCATAAGAACTTCACATAGTTAAGTTTAAACACATTTCTCAATCATTATAGACTAAGAATTATGTAAACAACCACAAACCTATATAGATAGTTCAATATGTGTTATCACACAATAAACAATGAAATATTAAATATTATATGTATCAACCACACATTTCATTTCATTCATACCCATTCAGTTACATATATGTAAGACATGAAAGACATTTTACATTTATCTCATAAACTAGGTACACATGTATCTACAGTGGAGCCACTCCAAACAATAAGGTTGCGAAGGTGGGTGACCGGCGTGTGATCACACCAGGTGGAGGGTCAAGGAGATGTGGTAAATGTGGGAAGGAGCATTCGGGAGAATGCAAATGGGGATCTAACATCTGCTTTAAGTGTGGGAAGCCTGGTCATATGGCGAGAGATTGTAGGGTTATAAGGTGTTATAACTGTGGAGAAAATGGCCATCTGAGCAGGGATTGTAAGAAGCCGAGGGAAGAGAGTTCCGGCGCAGGAAAGAAGACCTGGACCAAGGGACAAAGGGCGAGCGCCAGGGCATTTACGATGACTCAAGAGAATGCTAGGACGGACCTTGATGTTGTATCAGGTACGTTTCTAGTAAACCAAACTCTTGCTTTTGTGTTATTTTATTGTAGTGCTAGTAAGAGTTTTATTTTTGTTGTTTTTTATGTTAAATTGCCCATTAGTAGTAGGAGTATAGATGACCACTTTAATATAGAAACTTCCATAAGTAAGTCTACCAAGGTTGTTGATCTAATAAAAGGTTGTGATATAGAACTAGAAGGTCATAAGTTTCCGGCTAGACTATTCGTGATGACCCTTGACGTAGTCCTAAGAATGGATTTGTTGGTGAACTACGAGGCAAACAGTATGTGTCGCAAGAAGATGATCCGATTGACAGCGCCTGACGGGATTTCAATGACGATTCATGGTGATCGTGTCATGATGATTCCGAAGGTGATTTCGATGGCAGTGGTGGGAAAGTGCATGAGACGGGGATGTAGTGCCAACCTGGCCTACGTGAAGGATGTTGATACGCCAACACCCCAAATGTTCGATGTACCGGTTGTGTATGACTTCCCGGACATGTTCCCTAAAGAATTACCAGGGGTGCCACTAGACCGCGAGATCAACTTCCAGATTGATTTGATACCCGGTCCCCAACCTGTTGCTAAGGCGTCATATCGGTTGGCTCTGACTGAGATGAAGGAATTAATGGGGCAACTGCAAGATTTGCTTAATAAGGGGTTCATTAGACTGAGTATCTCTCCATGGGGTGCTCCGGTCTTATCCGTGAAGAAGAAGTATGGTAATATGAGGATGTGTATCGACTACTGAGAGTTGAATAAGTTGACGGTGAAGAATCGGTATCCATTACCAGGAATTGACGACTTGTTTGATTAGCTCCAAGGTTCCAGCTAGTTCTCAAGAATAGACCTTCGATCTAGTTACCATCAATTGAAGGTGAAAGGGTAGGATATTCCTAAAACAGCTTTTCGCACACATTATGGACTTATGAGTTTCTCGTTATATCTTTTGGTTTGACCAACGCGCCAGCTGCTTTTATGGACTTGATGAATCGAGTGTGTCGGCCGATGTTGGATAAATCAGTGATTGTGTTTATAGACGATATCCTGATTTATTCGAAGAGCGAGGTGGAGCATGCCAGTCATATTCGAGAGGTGTTGGAGATGATGAGAAAGGAGAAGTTATATGCCAAGTTCTCCAAGTGCGTGTCCTGACTATGCGAGGTTCACTTCATGGGTCATAAGGTGAATCTCGAGGGGATTATGGTAGACCTAGCGAAGGTGGAGGCGGTGATGCAATGGAAGTCTCCGAAGATGCCATTCGAGATTAGTAGTTTCTTGGGGTTGGCGCTATATTATAGGATATTTATTCAATACTTCTCCAAGATAGCTTCTCCATTGACCAAGCTGAACCGTAAAGATGTGAAGTTTGTGTGGGGTCAAGATCAAGAGAAGGCCTTTGAGGAGTTAAAGTAAAGGTTGACTCAAGCTCCTGTCTTGTCATTACCCGAAGGAAGCGAGGATTTGGTGGTCTATTCAGATGCTTCTTCCTTGGGGTTGGGTTGCGTGTTGATGCAGTGAGGAAAGGTTATAGCATATGCATCCTGACAGTTCAAAGTTCATGATTTTAATTATCCTACTCATGACTTGGAGCTAGCAGCTATGATCTTTTCACTAAAGATTTGGAGGCACTACCTATACAAGACGAAGTGCACCATCTTCACGGACCACAAGAGCTTGAAGTACTTCTTCGAGCATAAAGACTTGAATATGAGGCAAAGGATATGGTTAGAGCTTATAAAGGGTTATGATTTCGAGATCTATTACCATCCGAGCAAGGCCAACGTAGTGGCAGATGCCCTTAGCCGAAAAGAGAGACCCGAACTGATTCGGGTGAAGGCTTACCAAATAATTATGGCCTCCGACATGATGAAGCAGGTCAAGGAGTTTCAAGATGAGGCGTTGAATAAAGATCATCTTAACTCTGAAAGGATGAGAGGTCTAGTCGCGAAGTTGGGTGAAAACACACTCGGTGTTAGAACCCGATCCGGACGGATGGGGATTTCTCGTTATGGGGATCTATGTGGGAAGATCATGGATAAAGCTCATAAGACTCGATACTCTATTCATCCCGGTGCTACAAATATGTATCAAGATATGAAGAAAGACTATTGGTGGTCGGTTATGAAGCGCAAAGTAGCTGAGTATGTGAGAAAGTGCCTTGCTTGCAAGTGAAGGCCAAGAATCAGAATCCATACGGGAAGATCCAACTGTTGGATATACCTGAGTGGAAGTAGGATCATATCACCATGGACTTCATTACAAATTTACCATGTACCGCGAGAGGGTATGATACCATATGGGTGCTAGTCAATCGTTTGACAAAGAGGGCTCACTTCCTACCAATCCGTAAGACGTATTCATCCGAGAGATTGGCGGAGCTATTCATCAAAGAAATTGTAACTCGTCATGGTGTGCTGGTGTCTATTGTTTCTGATCGTGACACTTGGTTTACATCTAAATTTTAGAAGAAATTCCATGATACTATAGGGATGAGGTTACACATTAGTACGGCTTATCATCCTCAGACGGATGGTCAGTCAGAAAGGATGATTCAGACGCTAGAAGATATGCTTCGGGCATACGTCATTGACTTTGGAGGAAGTTGGGATGATTACTTACCATTAGTTGAGTTCTCATATAATAATAGTATTCATGCTAGTATTGGTATGCCCCCATATGAGATGTTATATGGTAGGATATGTAGGACATCCGTTTGTTGGGATGACATTGGTCAGAAAGAGTTGGGAAGTATTAAGGTGATTGAGGTTACGACTGAGAAGCTCGAAAAGATCAAAGCCTTTATGAAGGCAGCCAAAGGTAGGCAAAAGTCGTATGTCGATAAAAGACGTAGACCGATTGAGTTCTAGGTGGGTGATAGAGTTATGTTGAATGTCTCACCTTTGAAAGGAATCATTCGGTTTAGAAAGCGGGGCAAGTTGAGGCCGAGATACATAGGGCATTTTTGAATTATTGCACGAGTAGGAGAGGTGGCCTACAGGTTGGAAGTGCCCGATGAGTTAAGTGGAATTCACCCAACATTTCATGTGTCTCATTTGCAGAAGTGTTTATTTGATGAAGATATGGTTGTACCACTAGAAGATATTGAAGTAGATGAACAGCTCAATTATGTGGATCAACCAGCGGCATTCATTGATCGTAAGGAGAAGAGGTTAAGGAATAAAGTGGTTTCCCTTGTGCGTGTACAATGGAAGCATAGGAAGGGATCCGAGTCTACGTGGAAGACTAAAGAAGAGATAAGGCAGCATTACCCACTTCTGTTTGAGGAATAACAGGTTTCGGGGACGAAACCTATATAAGGGAGGTGTACTTGTAACACCCCGGGTATTTTTAAAGATGAGAAAGAAGGAATAAAGGCGGATAAAAGAAAGAAATGCAATAAAAACCCAAGTAGAGAGATTAAATGTGTAAAAAGGTACACAATTTTATATTAATTTGTACAAAAGCAACATGGCCGCCCATGCCATGTTACTTTAACACTTTACAACCGGTTTTAGAGAGAGAAAGTGGAGAAAGCTTCGGTTATAGAGAGAAGGTAAAGAAGAAGGCTGAATTCAAGGTAAGAATTCTTGGTTTTAAGTGTTCTTGGCCTGCATATTCCTCGGTCGTATGCTTGTGTGTGTTGTGTGTTTGTTTGTGTGTGTGAATTGGTGGGTTTTAGGTGTTTGAGCTCATAGCAAACGGGTTTGAAGTAAGTCATACTCAAAGGCTGCTAAGGTGAGTTATAGAATCCCCTTTTTACATGTTTTATATGATTTTGGGGCTGGAAATACATTTATGAATGTTTTTATAAAATGGGTAATTATATATTTATGTTAATGTGTATATGAATGCGGGTGGGGTATTATTTTGGGTGAATATGAGTTATGATGATGACATTTTCTTTATATGATGATTAGAATGTATGAAATAAGCTTAGAATATGTTAGATTGATGAATTGGGATTAGTTATGATGTTACTAGTTTGAGTTGGCTGCCCATGCGCCTGAAATAGGCCCATGCGCCCAATGGTCTAAAATGCCTAAGTGTTCCATGCGCCCAAAACCCCGTGCGCCCAATAGTGGCCATGCGCCTAGAATAGGCTGAATCTGGCTAGGTGTCCCAAACGCCTATAACAGCCCATGCGCCTAGGCACTCATGCGCCTGTATAGTGCCCATGCGCCTAAGACTTAGAATATTTTCATCTGAATTTTGGGAAATATGTGAAGTGTAGGCTTTGACTTGGGATGCTCCCGGGGGTGATGTAAGGTGAATTTATGATGATGTATGATATGTCATGTATGATGATGTGTGATAATGATATGCTTATGTATGTTATGTTTCCTTATGTTCCTTATTACGTATTATGACATGACTTTATGTGCTGTGATTATGTTAATGAACGTAAAGTATTATCTTAACGAAACGAAAGATTTAAGATAATGAAAGTGGAACATAATGAATGAATGAAAAGTCTTGCAAGAAAATGAAAGAAGGTTCACAACTCCTTGAGAGTTGTTAGCTTAACTGTGTGTTTACAGCGTGCGATCTTGGCTAACCCTTAAGGGTTCACACACAGGGGGAGTTAGTATATGTGACTACTCCATACGTGCGATATGCGATATGGGTCCTTGTCGTTTAACCCTAGATGATATGGCTTTGTGCTCAAGAAGGGGGTTAAGCATACGACGGGACCTAAATAGAAGTGAAAAGATAATAAATGTATGAAAAGTGTGATAAGTACAAAACATGTGAAATGTGCGAAACGAACGATAACAAAAGATAATAAATATTACCTTGATGTATGTACGATGTATGATCATGTGCGATAGTAAGGTAAATGTTTTAAACAAATGAAAGGTAATATAATGTTTTAATAAAACTAGAACTCACTCAGTAACACTGACTTTTATGTGTTTCTAATTGGCAGGTAAATGTTGTTGAGGATGGCACGGGATGGCTACTTGGCTTGTTTTGGATAGCATCCATTTTATGTTGTGATAATGTTTTTGCATTGTAATGCGAACAAACGATGCTTTGTAATGATTATGAATGTTGTATTATTTTGCAAAATCGATTATTTATATATATATGAAATGGTTTTAAATTATTTTCGCTGGTTGATTAAGTAAAATTATGTTTTATGTGTGATGATTGACCAGCTTTGAGCGTCCTGAAAACGAGGCCTTAAAGTTAGGTCTTGCATACACGTGTCGTGAGCACACACTAGTTGTCGTTGAACGTTGATGACTTAATAATAATAATCTATGATAAACAATAATAATCTAATTGATAATGCTGATTATTAGTTATGATTGTGTGATTCATGAATTTATAGAATTTTAAATATTTATTTTGTGAATTTTACGTGATAACGTGACAACGTGTT
>BJCM01241473.1:0-12722 GCA_018326385.1 Flaveria bidentis | reverse complement strand
GTTAGGGACTTGCATGACTTGTATGATATATAATGGTATGATGATTTAAGTAATGCATTGGGTAATGTAGCATACATGTGATCCATTTGAATGTTAACTACGTATGATGTATGAGTATGCTTGCTTAAATGGTTTACAACACCTAATGTCACCAACGGGTCAAATGGGTCAACTGAGTCAAACGTGTCTGTTTTCTGAAACCTTGAGTCTTTGGTTGTAGTGTGCTTAGGGTTCTACATGTTCTCTGTTTACACGTACTCATGTACTTATATGATCTAGGTAACCTCTGAAGGTTGTCTACCCACTCTTTCTTTCAAGTAAACCCTAAGTATTCATTTCGCATATCAGGTGAGTTCATGCCCCACTCTTTACTTAAACTCTTTTGGGGGAGATAGCATACTGGTAATTTACAAACGCTTTATATGTATTTAAGTTGTGTATAATATTAATATAGTGTTGCTTACTTTGGAAAAGTCCTCACACTTTTGAATTATTAATATTGAATAGCGGGGAAACTTGGGTAGTACTACTGGGTCTGACGAGCCGCACCTGTGTGAGAGGTCAACCGGGTGCAATTTGTCCTATTGAACATTGTCACGACCTGTTAAGCCGTGACAGGAGGCAACAACTTATCACAGTCAGCTTCAATTGAGAAATCACTATGAATTAATATTTATTGTTAATAGACTAACTGTCTGTTACAATACACTACTTATATATCACAACTGTTAAATTGTTATATTTGAACGCCAACTCTTGAACTCACCAACCGTTGTGTTGACATTTTTAGTATGTTATTCTCAGGTCGTTAACTTCGCTTGCCATTTGGAGTACTGCACGGGTTCATCATGCATATTAAGACTCCGTTTAAAAGACATCTTTGTTGGTTTATAATTATTAATGTTTTCTCATTTGGTTTGGCGCGTGTTTTTCCATATTATACATTTATACACTTTGGGTTTCTTTACTTACAAAACGTTTCCGCATGGTTTTAAAGTTTGAACTTTGGTTAATTTTATCTTAAATGTGGCATATAGAGTCGTTCTGAGTAACTATTGACTGTGATCCTGGTTTGTTCACACGCCTCGCGGTAAAACTCCGCTCGTGGATTTTGAGGGTGTGAAAGCTACAATAACAAAGAGATACCCGATAGGTGTGCTTTATGAAATTAACCAGAATACCCATTACCCACAAGTATGCACGCTATCTAACGGGTAAATATACTGCAGGACCGTTGAAGGGTATGCAAATACAACATAACCACACAAAGAGGAGAGTTGGTTAAGAATACTCAACTTAATCAGATATTAAAACTGGTTAACCTCAAACAATGACACAAGAACACAAGTAAATATGAGACAGAACAAGATAACAAGATACACAAGAGATGGTTTTCAAGATTGCAGTATATTACCTTCTCAAGTTCTATTACAAGTGTTACAAAGCATACTAGAAAGTTACAAGTACTTGAGATACATATACTACATCTTACAGTCGGCCATACTTTGAAGGCCAACTGGATACAATTGACTAGACACAAAACAAAATCAATTGTAGAGTCAAAAGGCAGATTGCCTTTTGACTAGTGACTATGATATGCCATAACTCACATCCTAATCTATTACAAAAAGGATAAAGTACATGAAGTAGAAAATTTACACACTCAAGACCTCAATGTACAGTTACTAAAAGTATGGACCTTTTCACCAACTAATGAAACTTGGTCACTTTACAGAGTTGCAGCGGAAAGGTGTCCAACTTTATGTAAAGTACATCAGATAAAGTATAAGGCCCCGTTCCCGAGGTGCTCACAGTTGGTCGATCATCACACATAAAACATACAGATACATTTAACTTTCATAAAACCTCGCAGCGGAATTATCAAAATAGACATCTCATTTCATTATAAAAGCTTTTGCAAAACAATACATCATTATCAACTTACAAAACACATGTTGCATTACATCACAAAAGCATTATAAATATGGATGCCATCCAAAAGAGCTGAGTAGTCGTCCCGTGCCATCCTCAGCAACATTACCTACCAACTGGAAACACATAAAAGTCAGCGTTGTTGAGTGAGTTCTAATTTTAAAATAAAACATACTCTATATTTCGTTCAAAACCGTTCTTTACTTTCCTTCAAAACATAACAGGTTTAAAAATGTGATCACACATCGTACGTACACATAGATAATGTTTATTATCTTCATCATCGTTCATTTCGTACTTTTATTATCTTCTCGTTTTCATCTAGGTCCTGTCATGTGCTTAACCCCCCTCTAGAGCACTAAGCAATTCATCTAGAGTTAAGCGACAAGGACCCCATACGTCTGGTCAATCACAAAGACTGAACCCCTGTGTGCATCCTCATGGGGTATATAACCCGCACACAGTTGAGCTGACAACCCCTCATTGGGTGTGAACCTCCATACAGTTGCTTAATCACACGGATTAAGACCTAGTGTGCATCCTCATGGGGTAGCTAACCCGCACACGGTTGAGCTAACCCTCCGCATTGAGTGTGAACCTCCATACATTTGCTTACAAGTCTTTCTTACATTCGTTCATTCATTAATGCATGCATTCTTCATTTCGTTCCTCTTTTTATTATCTTCCACTTTACGTTACATAATAATTTCGTTTCATTCATTAACATTTCACATAAAGCCAAGGGAAAATAACCATACATAATAATAAGGAACATTAACATACACAGTCAACATCATCACACCGGGCATCATACATACATACATACATAACATACATCATGCATAATCATACAACATCATAAATCATCATGCCCAACATAACGTCTATAACCTCAAAAGTCAACTTAAATGAACTCTCGGGAACCTTCCACGTCAAAACTTACATCTGCACTTTCCCCTGAAAGTCAGTACATAAACTATGTTTTCCTCGGGTACACCAGCCCTATTTGGGCGTATGAACACCCTCCAGTCGCATGGCCTTCCAGGCGACTGAACATCATGTGAATGGACCTAATGCGGATGAACACCCATGCGAATGGACCTAATGCGAATGGAACTAGGCGTATGGATCTCAGTCGCATGACTCCCCATGCGAATGACCCTCAGTCGCACGACTGCCATGCGTATGGGCTCCAGTCGCATGACTCCGATACGAATTAACCTCAGTCGCACGACTGCCATGCGTGGGCTCCAGGAGCATGACTCCCATACGAATGAACCTTAATCGCACGAATGGCATGCGTATGGACCTCAGTCGCATTCCTTTCGGCCGTATGGCCTCCAGTCGCATGCCATTCGGTCCCATAGCCCTAACTGATGCAAAATGCAGTTCATCCCGAACCCAATCTGCCATTTTCGACCTCCAAGTTCTTCCAAACCTCTTCTAAGCCCGAATTAACCATCCTAAACCTTAGGAAAACATACCACAACACCATTCAAGCACACACAAGCCCGAAATCAAACACCACTCGCATCACACACAAACACATACACACGGGTCAAACACGCATATTTCAAAAATGGGTTTCACTATGTGTTCCAACCCCAAATCAGTTGAAAACGTGTAAAAGAGTGGTCCTAGAACTCACACAAACAATACCGCCAAGTAGAGCTTCGATTCAACCCGCTACACTTCAACTTTCACGCTCGAATCCACACGAACCAAGCTTGAAACCCCTTTTTCTCCTTTTTCTCCTTCTCTCCGCTCTTTGGCTGAGTTTTTGCAAGTGTGAGGAGGGTGTGGGCTGCCCTCCCCTCTTATTCCTCTACTCATCCAATCTTTCTACCGTTTTGGCAAGTTTGGTCCCCCCAACTTTGGACTTTATTTTTTTTCTTTCTTTGTCGGTGTCAAAGAAATTATCCGGTGTTACATAAAGTATGTATACTAAAAGTCTTCGGAAGAAATCTGTCTTCAAGTGTTGGCTTTGGAAGACTATGTCTCTGAAGCTTCGGAAGACTTCATCTTTGGTTTCAAAAGATATTGGTCTTGGCTTTAGAAGATTTCACACATGCAACAAAAATATTCTAAGTGTGAAATCTTTCGAAGCCAAAACCAACTCACTTTATACTTTCAAACACGGTAAATGTGTGAAACTTCCGAAGCCAAGACCAATATCTTCCGAAACCAAAGATGAAGTCTTCCGAAGCTTCAGAGACAAATTCTTCTGAAGCCAACTCTTGAAGACAGATTTCTTCCAAAGACTTTTAACACACATGCTTTATCTGATGTACTTTTCTATGAAGCTAGACCCCTTTCTGCTGCAACTCTGTAAAGTCACCAACTTACATGAGTTGGTGAAAAGGTCCATACTTTGGTAACTGTACATTGAGGTCTTGAGTTTGTTACTTTCTACTTCATGTACTTTATCCTTTTTGTAATATACTAAGATGTGAGCTATGGCATGTCATAGTCACAAGTCAAAAGGCAATTTGCCTTTTGACTCTACAATTGATTTTGTTTTGTATATAGTTAATTGCATCCAGCTGGCCTTCAAAGTATAGCCGGTTGTAGGATGTAGTATATGTAACTCAAGTACTTGTAACTTTCCTTTATGCTTTGTAACACTTGTAATAAAACTTGAGAAAGCAATATACTACAATCTTGAAAACCATCTCCTTGTGTATCTTGTTCTCTTGTTATATCTCTTACTTACTTGTGTTCTTTGTATCATCCTTTGTGGTTAATCCAGTCTCACTGTTTGATTAAGTTAAGTTACTTTCCTCTTTGTGTTGTTGTGTTGTAAGTGACCACCCTTCACCGGTCCTGCAGCAGCATTATGCTATGAAAAACTGCAGCCTACACTATCTCATCACTTATCCCACATGGCTATGTATGGAGCAGAATCGGGATTTTAACCTAATTTCACCCGCATTTCAACATAACTTTTAAACTAACTCAAACCCTAGCCTTGGTCACCCTTTACGTGATTTTGGGTCTACTTCAAGAGTTTTTAAGAGATTTGAAGGCCAAGATTGAAGATTTTACACTTTCAAGAAGGATCTAACATCATGCACCTCATTTCACTTAAAATTGGTTTGAAATCCTCTAGATCTATTATATGTTCTTCAATGTTCTTGAGTTTGGGTGTGTTTTTTGTAAGCCTTATGGGCTAAACACTTATTATCACTTGGATTAGATAAAACTTAGCATGATATAACAACTTGTACATAATTCTTGGTGATGTTTATGTTGATGCTATGATGAAGCTTAATTAATCTTTAATGATTGTGTGTGTTTGTTCTAGCTTGATGAAATGTTCAACCTTATGGGTGTTGTAAGCATGTTATGTTAGAAAACTTCATGTTCTTACGATACTTATGCATATAATTGCATATTTTGTATGTAAACTTGTGATATTTGACTAGGAATGGTGAATTAAGGTTAAAGGTTTAATAGAATTGGTCAAGTGTGCATCCTTATGTTTTTGTTTGAGAAAACCATGGTGTATGTCATAAATCTCTCTTGTCATTGGTTATGAATTGTTTTGTAATCATGGTTTAGAGTTTATAAGTTGAAGAGTAATTGTAGTTTTGTCTATTTTACCCAAGTTGAGGTGGTTATTATGTGTTCATCGTGTTAACTTTCCAAAGATTTATTGAATTAGGTAAGTCTAGTTCATCTTTAACATCGACATAGTTGTATCATTAGTTCCTAATGCATAACTTTAGGTGTCTATTGTGTGTTTATCGTTCTAGCTTTCCAAATGATTATATGTCTAGATATCCTTGACGGATGTTTAGGCTACTTCCATGTATTATGTATAAAATGGTCTCATTTTGAGTTTGTGCTAGTTGTTAACTCATTGCTAAGTGGAATCAAAATCCAAGTGATATCTATAATTGATTATGTATCTTCATCTTTACTACCTTGTTTTGTTAGTTTAGCTTGCTAAGCATTTTAGTTAATTCAATATTTACAAATCCAAACTTAACTGATCGGTTAAATAGTAATAATGATTTAGTATTGGAGTCATTGTGTCCATGGATTGATACTCGGTTATTGCTTAAAACTATATTACTATGTGATAGGTGCACTTGTCTATAGTGTGTAGTTGGTTTAAGAGTAATAATCGTTTCTTAAATTAAAAAATCAATTGTGTGAAAAATCCTTACTAAAAATATATATATACTTTACACACATCATCAATGAAAATACATCATTAGCTCTTCATTTATTATACTTTTAAAATCATTGGTGAGTATAACATTTTACAATCGAAATATTGTTTGTGTCCAGCTAATATCTACACGCATATATATCAAGCATAATTATCGAATTTCACATGCTAGGTATAAACATAGATTACTTTTAATATAAACATAGATTACTTTTAATGATCAACGCAGGTCACATTAACTTAAATTAAGGAGCTAAGATTTGTGAGGAAATTGAGGCTTAAATCAAGATTTTGATAATGACCTATTATGAGTGTTCAAAGTCACTATATTATTCAACTAGGTTAGTATCTCATGTATTACACGGGTTGAATAAATAAAATAATTAATAATAAAAATTATTAATTATAAAACCATGTTTGAATATAAAATATGATTATAATTGCATATCAATAGTTATTTCAAGTAAATAAACAATAGATAGGTTATAGATAGATAGATATATAGATAAATAGATAGTCTAGAAACTCATTTATTAAACGGATTATAGTTAGTAATAAATACTAAAAGTTACAGTATGATATTATAATATAAGATATGTATAAAATTATATATACGCACTTGTTCAAAAGATAAAATAATTATATTATTTTTAACTCTCTTATCTAAATAGTTTCATTTTTAAATACTTGTTTTAAGATTTTCTTATAAAAAAATTTGTTTATAAAAATCTTGTTTATTAAAAACTCAAGTTTTCAATTATTCTGTTTGTTTTAATAAAACTACTTTTAGAAAATTTCATAATCTTTAATTATTTTAAAAAAGGACTTGATTAAAATGTTTTATTTCAAAAGGTGCAATGTTTTAGAGAATATATGAATTTTAATTTTCTTGATAAAATTTATTTTTAAAAACATAGTTTGCTTTTAAAAAAATATAGATGAGAGAAAAAATGTATCAATTGATCAAATTAATTTTTATGAAGAGAGAAAAATTATTTGAGCGTTTAAATTAATTTAATACATTTTTAGAGGGAAAATAAAATGAGGATATTTAGAAGAATGACAAGTGTTAAAACGTTATTTTAAGAAGATGACAAGTGGCAAAAAAAATTTTTTTATTAATATCTATAGATTTCGAAATTAAAACATCTTGACGACGTCTTTTTTTTACCAATATCGTCATGTATATTCATAATACGTTTTTTTGTAAGTTGTGGTATTTATACATTTATGCCTACCAAATTTTTACAAATTTTAATTTATATATTTACTCCAATTTGTAACAATGTAATAATATAGAAAAGCAGACGTCAACAAAAAATGGTTTAGACTAGCTAATATGAGTTTTTATTTAATATGTTAATTTATACTATATTACTTTTCAGCTACGACTATAACTAATTTATATGTTTTAATATCATAAAAGTTGATGCTAATTTTACCAAACACACCATAACAATGAATTACGTCATTTATTGATTTACATATTTAACTAAACCACATAACAAACAAAACTTTATGAGATGGAATTCTAAAAACTCGATTACAACTTTGACTACTACATGTTATAACATCGATCCAAAAAGTACACATTTTGAATACAACTCCATTTTCAACAAAAAATATATCGAAACATTCACAAAAAATAGTTTTAAAATCTTTAAATTTAAAGAATGTTTGAACACACCATAAGAGTCGATTGAATCAAAACGCAAAACATCGATTGATTTTCGGAGAGAAAGATAGAAAAGTCTATTTGCTTGAGAGAAAGAAGATAAGCATAGCTCATGAGAGTTGCCGGTATTTGTTCATGTAGGGTTTCTTTTAAAGGATATATGTCATTTTAATTTGAGATTGGATAAATATGTAATTAAGTAGGTTAATAAGTGGATATATACAATTCCCCCTTTAAATGTTACTTCAAAAAACAATTTCATTAATCTCCTAATTCCATTTTCAAATCTTCATCCCAAGAACAAGTTCATCTCAAAATTTATTAGTATTGTTCATCATTTTTTAGCAAATCTAAGATATGCTAATTAAAAGGTGTTTCTTAATCTAACCTTTTCAAAAAATTCTTCTATATGTTATCATACATTTTTGTTTCATTTACAGTTGCCCATATATCTTTACACTAGAAACTCGCTCGAAACTCGATCGAAAAAGGATCATAATCAAAGCTTGTTAGGTTTCTGCTTGGTTGTAAACGATTCAAGTTGTGGGTTTGGTTTGTAAACAAGTCGCACATGAGCAAAGTTAATCTTACTTGTCGCTTGTTCATTCAGCTCAAATTTGGTTAGGGTCATTTTTTGATTGTAATTCCTTGATTTTTTTATAGAACCCGATCAAGACAAAATAGAAGGAAGGTTGCGATTATAAAGTATAGTCAAGGACCAAATAATGCCATTTGAGTATGATAATCAATCAATGATGATAAGTTTGGGCTTTTTACATATGCATGCATAGGTCTCAGCTAGAAGAAGCTTGTTTCAAGGGTTTTCATGTGTTCTTTACAAGGTGAGTTCTTAATTTTCATGTGTTCTTTAAGATCGGTCATTTGTTGTTGACCAAGGTTATCGTCCTTCACCTATAAGTAATGATTGGTCAATCAAATGTAATGTATCTATGATCACGATGACTAATTGTTTACCAAAGGGTTAACTTTGACTTGAAGTTGACTTTTACTGTGATATGATTTTCCTATATCTATTCTTAACGTATCTAATACTTGTGTGTTATATGGCCTAAAATACATGAAATAATATAAGTGACGATGAAAAGTATTATGCATAGTGAAGTGAAATTATTAATGGCAATGGAACCTATGTGATGACTAACACGGATGGGTCATTATGCAATGTTAGTCAAATGGAATGGAATGGACCTTTAAACACGTATCAGCTTCTGGAATGAGTCTTACATTGTGGGTTAACTATCAGGGGATTAGCTAGCCAGGACTGTTTATCTTGTAAGGGTTAGGCATCTATTGTCGGCCAAATGTTTAGGCTTTTGCTTTATGTGATCCTGGTGTTATGACAAGTGGAAAGATAATGGAAGAATGAAAAACAGATAATAAACATAATAATGAATGATATGAAAGGCAAATAGACATGTATGTATGTTGATATGTGTTTATAAGTGAAATTAATGTTCATTTTCATATGTATAAAACTAAAATTCACTCGGTAACCGTGATTATTGTAAACATATTAATTAAAAAGTAAGTTACTAGGATCCTTACGACGGTATGTGTTGCTGCTACTTGACACGTGAACACTAGAACCCTTGTTATAATAATTAAAAGTTTATTTCGAAGGACAATTATGTATCCCTTTTATTTAAGACGATTCTTTGCTAATGGGCAAGTGTTTTACGTTTTTGATGTAATTTTCTTATCTAAAGTCGTGATGTGTAAAATTTATGATGTGATGGAGTAGGACTATCTGGTTGGAGACCTTACATTGATGGTCTTGTATCATAGCGGGTGATATTGTAGCGATTGATTGTTGATTATAAGATGGTGAATGAGTTGGGAATAATATAGAGGAGTTAGGAGTTGTTTGGTAATTTTTGAATGATTAAATGTTGAAACAATAAGAGGTCTGAACCATTAAGAGCTATATATCGCTTAACTATTAAAAAACAAATATCAAACCAATTCAGATAAGAGGTTTTAATCATTCAACATTAAATATTTTAACCATTTAGCATTAGTATAATGCTTAACTATTTAGAGGCAAATATCTGAACCATTCAGACATTTACTCGCAATACAAACAGTCTAAATCATTCAGTGTTAAACCATTCAAATATCTGAATGCAAGGAGTGAGAAGTTGTGCAGAAAGTTATCAAATTCTTTGTTATTCAATTTGTATGGTTATCCGATTAAAATTTGTTTACAACAAGTGGTTCAAATGAGAACAACTTAAAGTTGAGATCATCCGAGTCGTTCATATGTATGTATGTATATTTAGTATTTTTAATTAGAGTTAGTAAAACATAACAAATTGCTTTCTGTTGTTGAATTTTGAATCCTAGTGGGACAAAACAAACAATTAATGCTCAAAGAGGGGATAAGGATTATGTTATGTAATGTTGATTTGGTATTGATTTCTTTGTAATGATTACGATGGCTAGGTCTTTAAGAATAGATGACTTTTTAACAATTTTTTAAACAGCTGATGACTTTTAACTACTTTTTAATAAATTATAAAGGTGAAGGGGTTGGAACCTCTGATTAAATATATATACATTCAATTAGAATTTAACAAATAATAAAGTAAAATAATAAAAAATAAAAAAACAAAAAAACCATAATTTTCACTAAACTACTCATTGTCCAACACCGTGATGCTTAAGTTGGTTGCAATGTGTTTCATAAGGTTAAATTGGAGTTGAAAATGTGTCTTTTGATCCCGCGATTCCGAAACGATAATTTTGTTAACAACCAGATCTGTCGAAGGATTTGGAACGAACAAAGGTGACTTGCATTCCCGTAACGTTTTAGGATTATATTGTGTACATAATACACATGTACATGATATTTTATATCTTCTCTCTCTTTATCAGATCGAGTTTAAAGTATTGTCCATTTAGATTCTAAAACATCAAAAGCTTGTTCGACGTTTTTCCTCTTCAACTCTTACCCCTTCTTGATTTTTTTTTCTCTTGGGTGGGTTGGTAAGGAAAGGATATAACAAAAGTAGACAACAAAATCTTTTTAAAATTCCATTACTATATAATTGATTACTCTTTTTGTCTACAGAGCATCCAAGAAAGAAATATCATGTCTATATTTATATGTATCATACAAAAATGTGTTGTCATGACTAATTGATGCATGTTTATGTCCTAAACGATATTTAAATATAGTCATTTAGCATTCAAAATCTCGTTATAAACATTTCTTGATCATATATTGGTCCTTTGACAAAATAACTTTGATCACGATGCACATATTGTTTTTAAAAGCTATCGTGTCTTCAAGTTTGGATGTGACAACAACGTTTACAAGAAATTAAGCCCATGTAGATTCGAAAGAATCAAAACTCGTTGGTGATGATGCCGGAAGAATAAGAGTGTGTCTCATTTTGTTGAGTATATGATGGAGTAGAAGATCGGTGTGTAAATAAAGTAAAAATAGTTTGGTTTGCATTTTTGTTGAATTAAATGGTTAATTTTGGTTTATTTTGTCATTTCATTTAAAAAAAATTGTTTCCTCTTCTGGTCCTGACTTTTAAAAAGTTATCATTTTTACTTATTTTCATTAATTTAAAAAAGTTGTCATTTTTACTTATTTTCAATAGTTACTTATGTGTTTGTTTAGTTAAAAGCATTTAAGTCATTATTCTATATAAATCATTTAAGCAAAAGTTTTCATTAAAATCCAAAAAACTTACAAACCCTAGAACTAACACCTTTAAATTTAAGAAAAACGAATTAGTTAAGTTTAATTATAAATAATATATTAAAAGAAGTTATTGGTCAATCAAAAGTTGTCAATCATTTAATGTTTAAAAATTAAAACAAAAAAATATAAAATCATTAAAATTATTTTTAATAAATTAGGAGTTTAGAAATATAAATAAAATCAAAATAAATGAAAAAAATGTTTAGACCGAAAAACAATAATCTTATGTATTCAAAATGAAGACATGTGAATATGTGATACCAAAAACTTTTATTTATTATAATTTATAGATTTTTACAAAGTATTGTTATTGTAATATTAAATAATAATGATTCATGATTTCTTAGTAAACTAGTTAAGGTAATGTATTCATAACAATTAAATAAAAAAATATCATAAATTCAAGTCTTAGTTTAAGTAAAATTGCTTAAAATTGAGTCATGAAGTTATTTCAGTAATGGGTTTTCTTCTAATGGGGTTGGGGGTATGGTTTCGGCTAAGAAATAGATAGACATGTCCAATTAAAATAACATACTATCATTCGAAGCAGAGTCGCACGGAGATAACTTTATTGTTTAAGAAAAGTTAGAAATGATTCAAACCGACCAACATCATATGAAAGTGTGGGTCCGGTCCCACATGGGGGAAGCCGAAAGAGGACGATGGCTAAGTATTAGAGGAGTTGGTGATATATATATATATATATATAGCCGCCACAAAAGCAAAACGACGACGTATGAATCTACCTGCTCCACTAGAAACGCATGCATTTCGGTGTGTGGGACCCTTGCTTACGTGGATGTCACGTGGCAGTTGACAAATATGTTAACGCTTGACAGCGTGTTCATTCCATCTTTTTACCAACATGCTTTCACTTTCCCCGTCAACCCAAGCCGGCTTCTTCACCATAAATAAGTTAAATGCTAATCACTAAATGATACTAACTAAGGGGGTGTTTGAAATGGTTGACCCGGCTGACTGGCTGATTCGGTCAGCCAGTTAGCGCGTTTGATGTTACCAACCTTCCGACTGACCCGGTCTCATACTGCTGACCCAGATATTTTTTGGGGCTTCACTGACCGAATCTCCCCTACCGGTCCTCCCCTCCACCCGAGCCTCTTCACCCGCCGCCCTTCCTCCACCGCCCTCCTCCCTCCGTCACCCTCCCTTTTTCGCCTTCCCTCCGCCGCCGTCCTCCCTCC
>BJCM01241471.1:0-34630 GCA_018326385.1 Flaveria bidentis | reverse complement strand
TCTTCTGTGAATGTTTGTTGATTGTTTAATGTTATATCTATTGATATTATGTATTGGTACACGCATATATGAACATGTTATATAGGCTTACAGTTGTTAGACATGTTCTGAATCATTAAAGGTTAAAGAATGTGTTTAACTAAGTAATCTGATTTAGTCGCACGACTGGACCGTGCGAATGGGCCAATCGCACGACTGAACCAGGTGATTGAGTCAATCGCACTACTGAGTCATAAGACTGACTCAGTCGTACGAATAAATCAATCATATGACTCCGTCGCACGACTGAGCCAGTCGCTTGGCTCAGTCGTACGAATGAAGACTGTAACCTATAAATACCACTTAATTCGTGGAAAAACGGGAGACTTTGAAGATTAAAAACCCTAGCCATCTAAGTTCGTCCAGGACGTCCCTTCCAAGTTCATAGACTATTTTTGATCAATCCTACTCTTTTCTTAACGTATTCTAATCGTTAGGTTTGATCGGATTAACGGTTTCTCTGATTGGATGGCCAATCAAATAGAATTCCGCGCTATTTGATTCGGTTTCACGTTGAATCAGTTAGTACTCCGTACGCTATCGGTCCCAACAGAAACTACGAATCTCGGATGGCATCTTTGGTGACTTCCATTGTATCACCGCCTCCACCTTTTCTGGGTCCACCAAATCCCCTCAGGATTCACCACGTGACCCAATAACTAAACCTCGCATAGCCGGAATGCGCAGTTGGAGAACTTGGCATACATTTTCTCCTTTCTCAACGTCTCCAACAACTCTCGAATGTGACTGGAATGTTCCTCCTCACTCTTCGAATAAATCAAGATATCATCAATAAACACAATCACTAATTTATCCAACATCGGTCGACACACTCGATTCATCAAGTCCATAAAAGCAGCCAGCGCGTTGGTCAAACTAATAGACATAACGAGAAACTCGTAGTGTCCATAACACGTGCGAAAAGTTGTTTTAGGAATGTCTTGCTCCTTAAACTTTAGTTGATGGTAGCCAGATTGAAGATCTATCCTTAAGAACCAACAGGCCCTTGGAGCTGATCAAATAGGTCATTGATCCTCAGCAATGGATACCGATTTTTCAGCATTAACTTGTTCAACTCCCGTTAATCAATACACATCCTCATACTACAGTCCTTCTTCTTCACGAATAAGACCGGAGCACCCCCAAGGAGAGATACTCGGTCTAATGAACCCCTTATCAAGCAATTCCCGCAGTTGCTCCATCAATTCCTTCATCTCGATTGGAGCCTACCAATACGGTGCCTTAGCAACAGATTGGGCACCTGGTATCAAGTCAATCCGAAACTTGATATCACGGTCCGGTGGCACACCTGGTAAATCTTCTGGGAACACGTCTGGGAAGTCACACATAACCGGTACATCGGACAGTTGTGGTGTTGGTGTATCCACGTCCTTTACGTAGGTCAAGTAGGCACTACATCCACGCCTCATGCACTTTCCTTCAACCGCCATCGAAATCACCTTCGGGATAGTCATAACTCGATCACCGTAAATCGTTACAGAACTCCCATCAGGTATTGTCAGTCTGACCATCTTCTTGCGACATACGATAGTAGCCTCATAGTCCGCCAACCAATCCATTCCTAGGACTACATCGAAACCACCTAAGGTAATCACAAACGGTCTAACAGGAAACTTATGACCTTCTAATTCAATGTCACAGCCTCCTATCATCTCAGAAATCCTGGTAGACTTACCTATTGCAGTTTCTACATCGAAAGGCTGATCAATACTTCTAGTCCTAATAGGAAACTTAGCACAAAAGGCAGCAGAAATGAAACTCATACTAGCACCAGAATCAAATAACACAAATGCAAGAGTTTGGTTTACTAGAAACATACCTGACACCACATCGGGTTCCGTCCTAGCCTCCTCTCGAGTCATCGTGAAAGCTCGAGTGCTCGCCTTCAAATCTTCCATCCCAACCATATTCTTCTTCGCACCGGAACTCTTAGCCCTCGGCTTCTTGCAGTCCCTGTTCATGTGACCCTCTCCACCACAGTTAAAACATCTGGCCGCACGACAATCCTTTGCTATATGCCCCGTCCTCCCACACTTGAAGCATAAATTCGATCCCAACCTACATTCTCCGATATGTTCCTTTTCACATTTGCCACACCTCTTTGACCCCACACCAGATGTGACCTCACGACGGTCATCCACCCATGCACTCTTGTTACTCGTTGGGGCACAACCTCGACCAAACCTCTTCCCATTCCAGTTCCGATCACCCCCACCTTTCTTACTCACCTCAACCACCACCACTTCCCGCTCATCATACAGCCTCCCCGCTAGGTCAACCGCCGACCTAACCATGCTTGGTCAGGCGGCGATCATGTGTCCGCGGATATCCACTGGCAAGCCTTGGATATACCTTAATCTTTCATTACACAAGCGTCACTTGATCTGGCACCAGCCGTGCCATCTCATTAAACTTTGTGGTGTATTGTTGATGTGTCATTGCTCCCGCCTCCAGCTGTAGGAACTCCCTTTCCACCTTATCCATCTCTCTATGGGGACAGAACTCCTTAATTACCAACTTCTTCAACTCAGACCACCTCATTCTCCCAATTACCCGGCTACCCTCAGCTTGGATTATATTGTCCCACCAACACAAATCCGAGTCCACAAACGAGTGGGCAGCAAATGTCACCTTCTGGTCTTCTCGACACTCGCTAATATCAAGTACCGCCTCCATCTCTCTCAACCATCGGTGAGCAGCAGAAGCAGTGCCATTACCATCGAAGGTTGGAGGCTTGCATATTTGAAATGACCCGGAATTGAAGCCTCGTGTTGCCTCCTGCACAGGCTCTTCTTCCTCCTCCTCATCATCGGAGAGAACCGTCTCAGTTTCCGGTCACTCCCATCCTCCCAAGGACTTATTCCTCTCCCTTCTTTCTCCTTCCTGCACAACCTTTATCACTTCTGTCACCACATATGGTAGGATGGTCTGCATGACCTGACGCACCTCCTCAACAACAGCCTCCTTCATTGAGGCTCTCAGGTTAGCACTCTTGTCACCACCCTTTGAATGAGGGGTCTCGGGCTCTTCATAAGCCACCTCTTCAACCCTAGGCCTTCCTCTTGTGACCCGTGGTTCAGCACCACGTCCACCATGATCTCCACCTCTAGAAGCCTTCGAAGATCTAGTGCCAGCCAACTTCTAAGCACGCTATAAGATTCAAACAGCAACACGGTCATTCAAGGTAATAGCTCAATTTATGTCAAGTATAGTAAGTCCCTAACTACAATGGCCAGTTGTGATTAGCCACTTACTCTACTCTTCATACCCTAAGCATTTCCTATCCTGGATACATTAGTATCTAAATCTAATAACAACACATAAACCACATAACATGCGCACATAATACCAGTTAACATTAAGAAAATACCTGATGGCACGCAGCTACTCGGACTGGCATCCCTTCCCTTTTATCCTATTTTCAGTTTAAGTATAGGTTTCTTTTGAAAATTTTACCCATTTCACTTATACTTTGACTCTGATACCAACTTGTAAGGCCCCGTTCCCGGGACGCTCACAGCTAATCAATCATTGCTCATAAAACATACATTTACATTAACTTTAATATAACATTGCAGCAGAAACATTAAAACAAGCATTTCATTTTATTATAAATATTTTTGCAAAATAATACAACATTCATTACAAAATATCATTTGTTCATATTACAATGAAAAAATATTATACAAAAGAATGACATACAAAATGAGCCAAGTAGTTGTCCCGTGTCATCCTCAACAACAATCACCTGCCAACTGGAAAATACAAAAAAGTCAGCGTTGCTAAGTAAGTTCTAGTTTTGTAATTAAAATACTTTACTTTCCATTTAAAATTGTTCTTTACTTCCATGTGTGCTCATACATCATACGTACAAATAGATAATCTTATTATTATCTTCATCATCGTCCATCGCATGTTACTCGTTATCATTCATTATCATCATTCATTCCTTTTCTTTTGTATCGTTCATTCCATGTGTGCTCATACATCATAGGTACAAATAGATAATTTTATTATTATCATTTTCTCTCTTTCTACTCTCTCTCTCTCTCTAGAAATTGGGTGTTGAGTTGCTAATGAGAGCTGCTCAAGCTGATCCGTTTATCTATACCGGGCGTTCCCGGGTTCTTAAACTCACCAAACACATATCCGTGAGGTCTACTCAGTCCATACTCCATTACCCGCTTATTTTATTTAAATAATCTTGGCTAAGACCATTATTATTAATTGTCTCTTTTCGACTTTATTCCAGGCGTTACATCTATGCTATCCCTTTCAGTCACATGAAGGGCTGAACCCATTTGATTGCTAGAGTTACCATATGAGTTTTGCATGTTCATCTCCATCTGGTATCCACTGAGAATACCATACAACTTAGTCATAGTAAGAGTCTTAAGGTTCTCAGTTCTCTTGATAACAATATAGTAATGTGTCCATTGTCTAGGAAGAGAGGAGATAAACTTCCTCATAATGTCTCTGTTCTCATGAGTTACTTCAACATCCATTAGAGTATTCACAATCTTAACAAACCTGGAGTATTGTTGAGTCATGGTTTCACCTATTTTAAAGGTGAAGTTTTCAAACTACTACTTCAAGAGATCCTTCTTGTTCTCCTTAGCTTTAATAGAATCCTCATACATTAGTTTCAATGCATCTCACAACTATTTAGCTGTTTTGAATTTCTTGAAACCTCTATAGATGGAGTTTGGAAGAGCAGTTTGAAGGGCTGTCATGGCCTTTGTTCAATCTCTATTCTCTTTATGTCTTCATCAGAAAAATTAGTGACAGCCTTTGGAATCATACCATCACCAATAGCAGAATAGATGTTTGGTATGTAAGGTCTTTCAACAATAGAGTCCCACATCCTGGAGTCTTGAGATTAGATAAAGCCTTCCATTCTTTGACACCAAGTATCAAAGTCTTCAGGAGTGATCAGTGGAGACTTTTTCATAGTTTCAGTTTCCATATCAGCCTTGGTGATAGCTGCCATTTGAGTTGTTAAGTGTTTTGGGTGTGTGAGGGATCTTAAGATTGTGAGATCTTATATCAAGAGCCTGAAAAGCTCTGATACCAAATGCAGGACCGTTAGAAGGCATGATGCACTTTACAACATAACAACACAATTGAGGAGAGTTCTTTAGAACACTTAACAAATAAAATAGGAATTGGTTAACAAAAGTAAAGAATGCTAAGAACACAAGAAAATGAGAGACAGAACAAGAAAGCAAAACAACACAAGTATTTGGTTTTCAATAATGATGTATATTGCTTCTCCAGTTCTATTACAAAGTGTTACAAGAGCATTATCAAAAGTTACAAGTACTTGAGATACATATACTACATCCTACAACCGGCCATACTTTAGAAGCCAGTTGGATACAAAAAACAAGACAACAAAATCAAATGTAGAGTCAAAAGACAGATTGTCTTTTGACGTGTGACTATGACATGTCACAGCTCACATCCTAATATATTACAAAAAAGAATAAGTACATAAAGTAGAAAGCTCAGACTCAAGACCTCAATGTACAGTTTTCCAAAAGCATGGACCTTTTTACCAACTTGTGAAAGTTGGTGAGTCAAACAGAGTTGCAGCAGAAAGGTGGTCCAGCTTTATGGAAAAGTACATCAGATAATAGTATGTACATAAAAGTCTTCGAAAGAAATATGTCTTCATAAACTGGCTTCAAAAGACTTTGTCTTTGAAGCTTTGGAAGACTTCATATTTGGCTTCGGAAGATATTGGTCTTGGCTTCGGAAGATTTTACACTTAGAATATTTCTTGTGTAAGATGTAAAATTTCCAAAGCATCTCTACTTCAGTACTTCAGTGCATGCATGCAAAGAGACTTTGGATGCTTTGAATGTTTTGGTAGCATCAGACTTATTGGAATCCTTACAAACTCCCCCTAGGCTGATGCTACAAAAACATTTAAAGATCTTCATCAGTTGATAGTCCTCATCATGATGATGACCAAGCCCTTCTTCATTAGATGGTCAGGATTATTCAGACTTTCATAGTGGAACGGGTGTTTGATTATAAGCAAACTATTGAAGAAAATAAGGTTAAGGTTATGGCCCTTAAACTAAGAAAGTATGCTTCTACTTGGTGGGCTAATACATGTACAAAACGAGAATGATTGGGCAAGGAGAAGGTGAAGGCTTGGCCCAAGATGAAGAAGTTGTTAAAGCAAAAATTAATGCCTAGCTCATGTTCAATCTAGTTTTTCACAGCTACACAATCTAAAGCAAGGGGGTAAACCATAGAAGAGTATTCATGGGAATTTGAGCACCTCATCACGAAGTGCGACCTACCCGAGGATGATCCTCAGACCAAAGTTCGATATATGGGAGGTCTTGAACCGAGGATTGCTCATGTCGCTGAGCTACTTCATTGCTCAACCTTGGAAGAGCTGCCTATGCTTGCTCACAAGATTGATAATCAACAAAAAAAGTAAAGGAAAAGCAGAAGCATCCCGACCTAACACAAAACCTTTCACCCCAACCAAACCCACCACAACTCAAAAACCTGATGCTAGTTCTAACTCAACTGCATCACATCAGCGAGTACCCAAGAGATTATTCAATGCCAAGGATAAGGGCACATCGCCTTTGAATGCCCCAATAAAAATATTGTGACTTTGACTGATGTTGAAGCACTCGATGAACAACTGTACATGGCTGATTGTGGTACCATACAAATGGGCGAGACCACAACAAAAACCATACTAGAACCGAACAAAGGGGAGTGTTTGGTCGTTCGGCAAGCTCTTAGTAACATCGTCGAATAAGAGGAGAATCAACAACGGGAGGCAATCTTCCATACTCGATGCACTATTGCTAATAAAGTTTGTACGTTAATCATAGACGGAGGTAGTTGTACTAATGTGGCATCACAAACTCTTGTGTCCAAATTTAATCTACTAGTGGAGACACACCCTGCCCCATACGTTATTCAATGGCTCAACCATGGTAAAGGCATTCAAATATCTTATCGTGTTTTGATTTCTTTGAGTATTGGCAAGAAATATGAGGATTGCATTTGGTGTGATGTCTTGCCTATGGATGCCTGCCACATCTTACTTGGCCGACCTGGTTATATGATAGGATGGTTTTGATCATAGCAACAACATAATCATTCTCACTCCTATTTCATCCACTGCAGCAACCAAGAATCAATAGGTACCCTTGAGTACTTTATTAAAAGCTGAAAAACAAAATTTTGAAGCCTCCCATGAATGGATATTGATGGAACTTGATGATAGTGAAGAACCTAACCCAAATAACCCACCTACATTAATTCAGAACTTGTTGAGTTCATACTCCCATGTCTTTGAGATTCTTGTTGGATTACCTCCCACCCACACCATTCAACACAAAATAGATCTCATTCCTGGCTTAGTGCTCCCCAATAAACCAGCCTACCATACTAATCCATAGGAAACACTTGAAATTAGGAAACATATTGATGGGTTGTTGGAAAAAGGGCTTATATGGGAATCTTTGAGCCCGTGTGCAGTCCCGACACTCCTCGTGCCAAAGAAAAATGGTGAATGGCGGATGTGTGTTGATAGTCGCGCTATCAACAGAATCACTATCAAATACACCCAATAGCCCATTTAAATGACATATTGGATGAGTTGCATGGCTCCACTATGTTCTCAAAGATTGACTTACGGAGTGGGTATCATCAAATACGTATTTTCGAAGGAGATGAGTGGAAAACCGCGTTCAAGACTAAAGAGGGGTTGTATGAATGGCTTGTTATGCCATTCGGTTATCATACGCCCCAAGCACCTTCGTGCGATTGATGAACCAAGTATTGAAATCCTTCCTTGGCCACTTCATCATCGTTTACTTTGACGATATCCTTGTCTACAGTCGAACTGAACACGAACAGCTTGGCCAATTACAACGATTATTTGATGTGTTGGATAAGGAGAAACTATATGCTAACAATGAGAAGTGTGAATTTCTCACCTCATTGGTTACTTTTCTTGGCTACTTGGTTTCCTCGCAGGGCATAGAAGTGGATGAAAAGGTGCAGGCTATTCGAGACTGGCCCACTCCTACATCGATCCAGCAGGTTAGGAGTTTCCATGGGCTTGCTTCATTCTATCGTCGTTTTGTTAAAAATTTCAGTTCCATTGTCGCACCCATGACGAAACTGACAAAACTTAAATACTTTGAGTGGAATGAACAAGCCCAACGAGCGTTTGAAGAACTTAAACATCAGCTTTCTTCAACACCCATCCTCGTTCTACCCAACTTTGATGAAGTGTTCGAGGTTGAGTGTCATGCTTCCGGTGTGGGGATAGGTGATTTTTTATCCCAACTAGGGCGACCAATTGCTTACTTCACGTAGAAACTCAACGTCGCAAAGCGGAGGTATTCCACTTGTGACAAAGAGTTCTATGCTCTTATCTGATCCTTAGATCATTGGCAACATTATCTCATATCAAAAAAATTTATTCTTCACTCGGATCATGAAGCCTTGAAATATATTCAAGGACAGCACAAGTTACAACCCCGATATGCGAAGTGGGTTGAGTTTTTACAACTCTTCAATTTCATTATTCGTCATAAATCCAGAAAACTTAACAAAGGTGCCGATGCCCTTTCACGTAAGCATCTTCTACTCAATATTGTTCACCCTAGAATAATAGGATTTAATGTTATGAAATAGGACTATAATGATGACCCAGATTTCAGTGAGTTGTTCCGGTCTGCTAGCACCGTGTTGTTGGCGATTATCATCTTTTGGAAGGATACCTCTTTAAAAACAATCGTCTTTGTATTCCACGGACCAGCTTGCGAAAAAAATCATCAAGGAGGTCCATGAAGGTGGGATGGCAGGTCACTTTGGTGTAGACAAAACGGGTCTGATGATCAAACAATAATTTTTTTGGCTGAAGCTTATGAAGGATGTTAGCCATCTCGTTCAGCGGTGTGTCATTTGTCATAAGGCCAAAAGTAGCTCGTTGCCCCACGGACTATATCTACCA
Organism: Flaveria bidentis; assembly: GCA_018326385.1. Classification (NCBI taxonomy): domain Eukaryota; kingdom Viridiplantae; phylum Streptophyta; class Magnoliopsida; order Asterales; family Asteraceae; genus Flaveria; species Flaveria bidentis. The sequence continues at coordinate 25,566 of BJCM01241471.1, read as the reverse complement.
TTACCGGTACCCACAACACCATGGGAATATTTGAGTCTTGATTTTATCACCGGTCTCCCTCGAACGCAACGTCACAAAGATTCGATAATGATTGTGGTGGATCATTTTTCTAAAATGGCTCATTTTCTTCCCTGCCATACTACTTATGACACCGTGCAGGTTGCCAGTATTTATTTTAAGAAGGTTGTTCGTCTCCATGGAATTCCCAAATCGTTGGTTAGTGATCGGGACGTGAAGTTCCTCAGCCATCTTTGACTAACCTTATAGAAGAAGGTGGGAACAAAACTCAAATTCAACACCTCTAGCCATCCCCAAACTGATAGTCAAACCGTAGTAACTAATCGGACTCTCGGTACCCTTTCACGAGCCCATGTTCGAAAGAATCTTAAACAGTGGGATGAACTTTTGGCCCACGCAGAATTTGCTTACAATCAAGCACCGAACAAGACCACAGGATTGAGTCCATTTAGGGTTGTTTATGGACTTAACCCCATTACACTAGTTGACTTAGCTATGTTGGATGCCTCCCAACGGTTCAGTCCTGATGCTGATCATATGGCTACCAACATCAAGTCTCTACACGAACAGGTTCATGCCCGTATTACCAAGATCAATGATCGGGTTAAGCGACGGGTCGATACGGGACGCAAGTTCATTAGTTTTTAGCCCGGCGATTTAGTATGGGTTCATTTGAGGAAGGAGCGTTTTCCTTCAAAATGCCGCTCTAAACTTAGTCCCCGCTCTGATGGTCCTTTCAAAGTTATCTCCAAAGTCAATGATAACGCTTACAAAATAGATCTTTCGGGAGAATATGGAGATGCTGCAACCTTTAATGTTGCTGATCTACAGCCCTACTACGACCCTGCTGACACACTTCCAAGTTTGAGGGCAAACTGTATTGAAGAAGAGGAGGATGGTGCTATGAGAGCTGATTCCACAAATTCAAAATTGCTAGTTGTTGATACATATGTCCCTAGTTTATGTGCTTAATGTAAATGTCTGTCATGGCTTACATATGTGTAATGATGTGCAATGAGACGATGTAATGATATATGATTTGTGCTTTGATGTTAATGTATCTTTAATTCATATATTTGAACTTATTATATAGGTTTGAAGTTGTTGTATGATTATTCATGCTCATGGACCGTGCTTATGGACCATACGCATGAATACATCATGCTTATGGACCAATCGCACGACTGAACCAGGAGACTGAATCAGTCGCATGATTGAGACATGCTAATGGTTCAGTAGCACGATTGGAAACCCATAACCTATAAATACCACTTAATTCATGGAAAAACTAGACATTTGACACTTATACTGTATACCCTCATAACCTAGCCGTCCAAAATGTCCAGAACGCATATTCCAACTTCATAGATCAATCCTGATAGATCTCTACTCGTTCATAACGTTTAGTTTTAATCTTATATCGATAGGTTAACTATTCTCACTATTTGGATCGCTAATCAAATAGGATTCCGCACTATTTGATTCGGTATAAACGCAGAATCTGTTAGTATTCTGTACGTACACGGACCTGACAAGTGGTATCAGAGCTTTGGCTCTTGATTTTGCATTTGATTCAATTAGAATTGTGTCAAACCTCACTTTTTAACTCAAAAGAGTCATCTTTTTGGGTCCACGGGTGTTTTTTGACGTTTCCAGGCATCAAAGTTGAAGTTTTTCGTCATACACCAATTACAATTGGTGTCAAAGTGTCAAAATTCGAAAATTTTCAAACACACAAGCCTTCAGTCGCACGGCTCATTCGTACGATTGAGTCATTCGCATTCTCCATTCGTACGACTGAGCCATCCGCACTGGTCATCCGCATCGTCCATTCGCACGACTGAGTCATCCGCATTGGTCATCCGCATTTTTCCATTCGCACGACTGATTCATCCGCATTGACTCATTCGCATTTGTCCAATCGCACGATTGACTCATCTGCATTTGTCCAATCGCACGATTGACTCATCCGCATTTGTCCAATCGCACGATTGACTCATCCACATTTGTCCATTCGCATGAGTGAACCAGTCTTGTTCTAAAGTTCAAAGTTTATAGAAATGGAAGATCAATTCACTGCCTTTACTGCCGGAAGGGACTCTCGCATCCAGGACCTTTTGCTTCTGGAAAATGAAATTAGGAATCATAATAAACCACCAAATCTTATAATGTTAGATGATTATCCACAATAGAAGCAGAGGTTTGAGATTTATTTAAATGGAGTTGATCCCAATCTTTGGACATCCATTAAGATAGGTTACACGATGCCAGTCGGTGCTGATGGAGTTAAGCTGACTCTGGGAGGAAAGAATGACAGCCAGAAGGTTAAAAACAATGCTATAAAAAAGTGTATGCCCTGTTGACTCAGTCGATACCGAAAGACATCTTTCATCAGTTCTCTGAGAACAAGCAGGCAAAAAGTTATGGGAAGCATTGGAAAAGAGATATGATGGGAATGCAACGTTAAAGGCTATGAAGGCTAAGGCTCTCAAGAAGGAGTTTGATAACTTCTCTTCGATAGGAAAGGAGAGCTTGGATGACATCATTGATAGGTTCTACCATCTGATGAGTGAGCTGCACACTCATGGTGTAACAACGTCAATGGAAGATAAAGTGTCAAGTTTTGCAGATGGTTTGCCAGATAAATGGGATTCGTTTGTGTCTAATCTGAGACGGAATGATATTCTTGCAAAGTTAGACATAAATGACTTCATCCTGAAATTAAGAGAAGAGGAACTGAGAATGAAGTACAAGTCACAGAAAGGACCCTACGATCAAAACCCTTCACTTTACAACTCATTCCCCACTCGAACCAGTTCAGAAGCACCACTGCAAACAGCATTTGTGTCCAGTTCCACGGCTTCCTCACAATCCACTGCTTCAGGACCAGAAACGTCTGGGTCATCATCGACTCAACACATAGTGCCTGAAGCCAGTACTACGAAGTTGAAGACTGAGAATCTCGGTAATATAACAGTGGAGGTTGCAAAGGAGCATATGGATCTTCTAGCAGCAATGGTACAATCGTACGATGTTCTAGTTGCTGGGAAGATCGGAAATTGTCATCTTGCAGATGAAGACTACAAGCAGGTTGATGAGAACGAGCTGGAAAGGATGGGTATCATGTGGGCTTTTGCAAGTGCAGTTAGACGAGCCAAAAAGTTCGTTAAGAAGACGGGACAGAATTTAGTAGCCACTAAAGACACGACCTTTGGCTTTGACAAAACCATTGTCACTTGCTTTAATTGTGATGAAAATGGGCATTTTAAACGTGAATTTGTAAAGCCCAAGAATACAGGAAATGGAAATTCATTTTCCACCTTCAACCGTCAAGACAAACCCATGAGTGGAGCTACCTCTTCAAGCAAAGAGACAAAGGCCTTGACTGCTCAAGGTGATGAAGGGCAAGACTGGACCTTCCACTTTGTGTCTCTGGGTGAATCAAACATTGCCTGTGTTGATGGACTGGATGATGGTTCTGCGAGTGAAGGTGAGATCACAGTTTAGCCAGTAATGTCAGATGCTGAAGAAGCTATGAATGTGGTACATCACTTGGTTGAAGAACAGCTCAGAGCAACAAGTTTAGAATCTCCAGCAACTGAAGAGTCTAACTATGCATTGATGGTTGATTCAACCGATTCCTCATAGGTAAGTACTAAAGACCAACTGTTTCAAAAACATGCTTGTAATGAATGTGACAAATTTAGAGAAAGCATTGATTTGAAATTTGCTAGGTTATTAGACCATAATGTTAACTTGGTAAATGATTTACAACTGTGCACTAAAGCTAAACGTATTTTAAAACAAAATGAGTGCAGTTACAAATAAAAAATAGAAATTTTGGGTAAACAACTAAGGGAAACCAAAGTTGTTGCTTTCAATCAAGCAAATGATATAAAGTTTTATTTAAATTCTTTGGAAGAAACAAAGAAAGAAAAAGTATTTTTAGAAGTCGAAGTTAATTGTTTAAAACAAAAACTGCATAGTTGGACAAGTTCTTCTCACATAGTTCAACACTTAGTGAAAGAACGAAATAATAGGGAAGGGTTGGGTTACAAAGTAGTTCCACCACCACATGAGATCCTTTTAAATACAAAATGTAGACCTATAAATAACAACCCAGTAAAGTATCATGTGGTGTCCACTCCTTTGGTTAGTGATCCTGATTCCACGAGTAAACCGGTGAACTCTATCACTAAACAGAAGGAGTCTATTGTGGAATCAAAAGGAAAGATGCATACTGTTAATCTGGATGATAAATTTGTAAGGTCAGGTTCACCAAAGTCTATTTCAGAACCCAAATTGACTAAATCAGTTAACCACACACGTGTTAGTCATCAAAGTCCAACCAAAGGGCATGTTAAATATGTTCAAAACGTCAAAACAATTAATTTTGTTAATAAAGGTGATACATCTAAACGAGAAGTGAGTAAACCCAACCAGACTAATGTCGTACATGTATCACACTCAACCCCACATAAACAGTTTCCTCAACATGGGGAAGGAAGATCATGCTACAGTTGTGGAAAAAAAGGACATATTTCTTCTAATTGTCCTTATTATCAGACTCCAAGAAAGAAAAATGAACTGTATGATACAAAACAAAGTTCTTCTAAAAGGATTTCTATTACTCCTCCTAACAGAACTAATGAACCTAGAGTCCAAACTCTAAGCCAGTCGTCTTTTTATCACAAACAGGCCTTACACAAAATTGGCTTATGAAAAGAAAAGTCAATTAAGTTGTCTGATAATAAGAACAATAAGAAGAATGATATGCCCTCATCCTCAAGTGGACAGTGGGTTGAATTTATGATGTGTGATTCCTCTGGGTCACCCAAGCCAGTTAAGACTTGGGTCCCAAACCTAAATTGATCATTTCCTTTGAATGTGCAGGGTGTCCGCTACAGTGCTATCACAAATACCTGGATTGTTGATAGTGGGGTGTCAAGGCACATGACCGGGAACTTGTCTCTCCTTTTCAACATCAAACAAATTAAAGGAGGACATGTATCATTTATTGGGAATAAAGGTGGATATATCACTGCTCAAGGTGAAGTGGGATACCAGAAAGTCAAGTTTGACAAGGTCAACTATGTTTAACAACTACAGAACAACTTGCTCTCTATTTCCCAGATCTGTGATAAAGGATTCACAGTTGTTTTTGACAATAAGAAGTGCTACATGTTGAAGAAAGACTATGTGATTGAGGAGGATAAGGTTCTCATGTCAGGTTCAAGATATAACAACTTATATCTCTTGGATTTATCAAAAACATCCAGAACTAATCACACAGTTCAATGCTTCTTGTCAAAGGCAACAGAGAGGGACTCTATCTGCTGGCATAGGAGAATGGGACACATCAATCCTAGAATGATGAATCACTTGATTCAAAATGATCTAGTGAATTGTGTTAATGTTAAGAACTTCCAGCTTCCAGACTTTTGCATAGCTTGCAAGAAAGGGAAACAGACCAAGAAGGCTCATAACGCAAAGAAAGTTAAATCTATAGATATGCCTCTCGAGCTTCTACACATGGATCTGTTTGGTCCCGTTAGCACTAAAAGTATTGTTGGTGATTTGTACTGCTATGTCGTAACAGATGATTGCTCAAGATTCTCTTGGGTGATGTTTTTGAAAGCCAAATTAGAAACTTTTGAATCATTCAAACATCTGGTAACTACATTAGAGTCACTCTACAAGCAGAAAGTTAGACAGATTCGATCAGACAATGGAACAGAGTTCAAGAACCAGTGGATGGAGGCATTCTGTAAAGAAAAAGGGATTGTACATCAATTTACGTCTGCCTACACACCACAGATGAATGGAGTTGTTGAGCGAAAGAATCGGAGCTTGATAGAGACAGCACGAACGATGCTAGCCGACTCGAAACTGCCTATCCAAATCTGGAATGAGGCAGTGGCAAATGCTTGTTACACACTTAATCGGGTCTTGGTGGTAAAATGTCATAGTAAGACATGTTATGAGTTGCTCTAGCGACGTAAACCTAACCTGGAGTATCTCGAACCATTTGGTGCACCATGTACGCTGCTGAAGAAAACTTAGTCTGGGAAGTTCAGTGAGAAGGCTGAAGAAGGGATCTTTCTCGGATACAATATGTTGGACAAGAGAGTTTATAACAACTCAACGGGTCAGGTAGAGGTGTGGTGCAACATTAATTTTTAGACATATACCATCCCCTACTGGAAAGGGACCTTCATTCTTCTTCGACTATGATGGATTCTTTAAGTCCTTCAATCTACCTCCCTCTCCCACTAATGATGAGTTATCAGCAAGGATGATGTATGATGTTCTAAACACACCACCACAAGACTCGACAGCACCGGTTCCACCAGACGATACCTCTAATCATTTAGGGGGAGCACTTGATGTAAGCGACTCAGCTTCTGATGATGAAGCAGCTGATAGTGCAAATGTGGAACAGGAAGAACAGGTTCCCAGAAATGAAAGTACACAAGCATCATATCCTGATGCCTCTGACACTTTGGAACCCCATACTCCAACAGCTACAGATCATGAACCTGAGTTTAACAATCTAGATAATAAGGTGCATGTTCCAACTACTCCTGGATCTCGGCTAAACGTTTATCATCCTCTGGACAATGTCATTGGGGATATTCGATCGGGAGTACAGACCAGAAATCAGCTGTACTCAGCTGATTATGCCTCGGTAATGGAAAACGGATACTTTCATGATGGAGCATATTGATGTTTTGTGTCTCAATTTGAGCCAAAATACGTTAGTGTAGAGTAAAACGATGGTGCATGGGCCGGTGCGATGCAAGAAGAACTCCTACAGTTCAAGAAATTAGGAGTGTGGACCCTTGTGGACAAACCAAAAGGTGCTAAGGTGATTGGCACAAAATGGCTGCTAAAATTCAAGAAAGATGACCAAGGGGTAATAATCAGGAATAAAGCCCGACTTGTAGTTCAAGGATTTTGACAAGTCGAAGGCATAGTTTACAATGAAGTGTTTGCACCAGTGGCAAGGATGGAAGCAATACGTATATTTCTAGCGTATGCATCCTACCTGAGGATCAAAGTCTATCAACTAGATGTCAAAAGTGTGTTCCGTCATGGTGAAATCCGTGAAACAGTTTATGTCAGTAAACCCAAAAGATTTGAGGATCCTTATCATCAGGACAGAGTTTACAAGCTGGATAAGGCTCTCTATGGGCTCCATCAAGCCCCTAAAGCATTGTATGAGAAACTCTCAACTCATCTAGTGAAACACGGCTTTCGCAGGGGAATTATTGACTGTACACTGTTCATCAAGGAAAAAGATGGTGACTTACTGTTGGTAGAGATTTATGTTGATGACAATCTTCGGTTCCAAAAACCAAGAGCTATGTAAAGAATTTGAATCTGTAATGAAAGCAGAATTTGAGATGAGTGCCATGGGGGAGATGAAGTTCTTTCTCGGGTTACATGTGGATCAGACACCAAAGGGAATATTCCTACATCAAACAAAAGTATGTAGGCGATATCCTCAGTCGGTTTGATATGGAGAATGCTTCTGCAGCTGGAACTCCACTTGCAACAAACCATGACGTGGCACCCGACGAAAATGGGGATCTGGTTGATGCAACAAAGTACAAAGGAGTGATCAGATCTCTCATGTACCTCACAACCTCACGACCTGATATCATGTACGCGACGTGTCTCTGTTCCAGATATCAGGCGAAACCAAATTTAAACCATCTAATAGGAGTCAAAAGAATCTTTCGTTGTCTGAAGGGTACTCCAACATTCGGGTTGTGGTATCCTCATGACGATGACTTTGAGCTTACTGTGTATAGTGACTTGGATTATGGCGGTTGCAAAATGAAATACAAGTCAACATCAGCAGGGTGTCAGTTCTTTAGGAGACGGTTAGTCACCTGGAAGTGTAAGAAGCTGACCTCCGTTGCACTGTCAACATGTGAAGCTGAATACGTTGCTACTGCAAGTTGCTGTTCACAAATCATCTGGATTCAACAGCAAATGCGCGACTACAGTTTGCAATTTTCTAACACTCCTATCTTTGTTGATAATTCTGCTGTTATAGCCGTAACAAAAAATGCGGTCCAACATCCTAAAACTAAACACATCGTTATTAAATATCACTTTATACGTGATTGTTTTGAAAAGCACTTAATCAATGTGGTTAAAATAAATACGGATTTTCAACGCGCCGACCTCTACACGAAAGCATTTGATAAAGCGATGTTTTATATCTGTTAGAGGTCAATGGCATGAAAAAGAAATGTGAAGTGATTCCAGAAGACGAAAGTTCGTAGTCCGACTAATATGGTTAATTTTATTTATTTTATTTTATTTTACTTTATTTTACTTTATTTATTTTCTGTCTGTTAAAAATTCAAAAAACATAAAAAGATTTTCGGTTTTAGAATTTTAAGGGAGAATAGGTTAATTTAGTATTAAATTCATGCAGTATTTAATAACTTAAAAAAACGAGGAGGGGGACAGCTTAGCTAAAAGGAATGAAATCAAATTTGTGATTCCAATTTAACGGTTATGAAAAATGATAGTACACAGGGACCAGATTGTTTGGGACTTTAAAAGATTTTAAATGATAAAGATACAAAATTCAAAGTATAAGTCTGAGAAGTCTAAGCAAAATAAAAGGAAAATTGATAGTAAAACTAGTCTGCTACTGAGGTAAAATAGAGAAAATAGACCTAGAGGTTGCTAGTTCATTATATGATGTGTTGGTAGATTCAACACAATAGATGAGTAGACCTATTGGTGGTTTAAACTTCAAACTAAGTTGTTCAACTTGCTGTGGGCTCCCATCTTATCCTTGGTTAACACAATCAACGCAGTTCCAATAAGGGGTGAAGAGCAAAATAAACGCCACAAATGTGTGCGGACGACCATAAAAATGAGCAATGCACATGGAAAAATGCTAAATGCAATCAAGCTAATAACTTATGTTGTTGGTGCATTATGTGCAAAAAGAAAAATGAATGCTCTAACAAGAAGATAGGTTGTGTGCCTCTCTGTTGTGCGGTGGCACTGACCTAAGGATAAGCATAACCTAAATATTCTAGAATTCATTGATGGTTGCGCCTCTCTGTTGTGTGATGGCACTGACCTAAGTCTTGCCATCTCTTTGAAAGCTCTTTGAATAGTCTCTTCTTGAAATATACCCGTAGACCGCTCAAAAATATCCTGAGGAATGTTGATTACCATATAAGTGTGGCATCCACAAATGCTTGTTGAAATAATTAAACTGTAACTCATCACCGATGTGTGTCAAAAATCTGTGTATGGATTTAAGAAGACAAGGATACTGACAATCATCATGAGCTGCAGTTCTTGAAAGTCAAAATCATTGTGTGCATTCTTATAGCTCTAGTATGATTTCTTAAATTGCTATTGACTCTTGGTCAAAACAAGAATCTAGCATCAAAATGGTTTATTAGAATTTCCCAAATGATTCTAATATACATGTATGATTCCATAATGAATCGTGCCAGAAAAGATAAAATAGACTTGAAGTTGTGCAGTCCAGGAAGTAAAATCGATTAGAAGTACTCTAATAGGTTTAAATCCATCTCCAATCAAAAATACAAAAATATATCTTGTTTCATTTTTAAATTTCAAGTTGTTTTATTTAACTTTTAGTTATTTGTTAGGTAAAAGTCGGAGTATACATCTGGATTTAATCTATGAATCACTCACTAAAAGTGGTCACGTCTGAGGTGACTAATTGGGTTTTTGAAATTAAAAGGATCATGTCTGAGGTGATCAAACAGTTTTTTCAAATTAAAAAAGGTCATGTCTGAGATGATCATCGGTCATAACGTCTTATCAATAATTACACGTGTATGTTTGAAAATGTACAAGGTCAAACTCATAAGTATGGACCAATCGAACGATTGGATCATAAGTATGGGCCAATCGCATGACTGGAACATAAGTATGAACCAGTCGCACGATTGGATCACAAGTATGAGCCAATCGCACGATTGAACCATACGTATGAGCCAGTCGCACGACTGAACCCTAGTCGCATGAATGAAGCATGCGAATGGGTCCAGTCGCACGACTGAATGTTAACTTAGTATAAATAGCGGCGAGTGGGTCGCTTGTTCTCATCACCCCTCAATCGCCCATAGTCACACGAAAGTACCGAGACTCTGCCCAAACTTTGTTTGACTGATTTAGCATCTTGATTATGATTCTAACACTTACTTTCTTCAAATACAGGTAATGTGAGACCAAAATCGACTTCAATGTCCCGTTTAATCAAGCCCTAATGACAAAAGTTTTGACCAAGAATAGAATTTAAAGTACTGAACAGAGCTTTATGCGAATGGACGTGCTGATGAACTTCAATCGCACGATTGAGCTGGGCGTATGACTCAATCGCACGATTGAACCATGCGTATGAGTTCAGTTGCACGATTGGCTCAACCGCATGGCATAGCATACGACTAAGCTCAGTCGCAGGCTCAATCGTACGACTAAGACTTAGTCATATTGTCCATTCGCATGACTAAACAAAATGATCCAAGTTCGGTAAAATTCAAATGTCATCATTTACATAAATCTAACGTATATGTGTCTGGTGTTACAGAAACATGGCTAACAGATGGACTATGAGCACCAAGCACAACATCTGTGCTCATCTTGACGCTACCTCCAGGAATGCCGTTGAGTTTGCTGGGATTATAGCCTTTCTACGTAGGTCAAGGATCTACAAGGCTATCTCAGTTCCTTGCACACCCTACCGGTCTCTACAGCAGGCCTTCTGGGAAGGTTCTTCAGTTGACAGATCTACTGAGCCTCACTACATTAGGAGCTCTATCCTCGGGCAGGAGATAGAGATCACTGAGGAAGATCTTAGGAGGGTCTTGGAATTGGGTGAGGATGGTGACTGCCCAACCAAGCTGCATCCCCTGACGGTTCGGGGATGTTTTCTTCGGATCAAGTATGTTGGGGACATTAATGCTGGTGTGCTCAACAAGAGAAACATGTGCCCCCAGTTCAAGTACTTGGCCCACGTCATCCTTAAGTGTATAGCCTCAAGGAAAGGAGGCTTTGACGAGCTGTCAGACCAAATCCAGAACGCATATATCGCTCTGGTACTAAACCATTCGTTCAGTTTCTCCCGCATGCTCTTCACATACATGATAGAAAACATCGAGGCCAATGGCAAGGAAGGATTCTGTATGTACCCATGTTTTTTACAGATGATCATAGATCAGAAGCTTCCTTTGTTGCCAAAGGAAAGAGATGATGTGGTTACTCTCGAGGTGATGAATGATACGACTCTAGGTCGGATGAAGGTTTACTGGGGCAAACAGGTGAAGCCCCCAGTGAGAAGATTGTTTGGGCATTTGGCCCGAGAAGACTACATGGTGCCCACTTGCAAGAAGTGGTGTCACGATGACAGCGATTCTGATACGGAGCCGATTGTTTTACCCACTGACGAAGACGATGACGATGACAGTGATGATGGTGGAGATACTGGCCCCACTCCATCTAGGGCCACTGACACTACTACTTTATCTCCACCATCCACACATAGTGGAACAGAGAGTTTTTCACCAAGACTTCATCCCTGACGAAGAGGAAGAATCCGATGATGAGCCAGTGGTCAGGACAGTGGGTAGTAGGGTTGTGGCTACCGAGAGAGGAATAGCGTTGGTTGGTGGACGCCAGGGTGAGTCAAGGGGTGCTACTACTGATGTTATTGATCCTACATACACCCCTGACCAGCCCATCATCCAAGGGGGAGCATCTTCTTCTAAGAGCTCGAGGAAGAAGCGAGTGGCTCAACCCCAGGGCTTAAAGAGTAAGAGACGGAGGATCACCCTTACTACCACAAATCCTACAACCACTACCACACCTCCTACCACCACTACCACACCTCCTACCACCACTACCACACATCCTACCACCAATACCATACCTCCTACCACCACTACCACAGATCCTACCACCACTACCACACCTCTTACCACTACTACCACACATCCTACCACCACTACCACACCTCCTACCACCACTACCACACATCCTACCACCACTACCACAATCACTCCACCACAGCCCACACACATTCCACCTCCCATATTCACCACATCCACTACTACCACCACCACTCACCAAGCCGGTTCCTCCACTCACACTCTATTCACCGCTGGACCCTCCCTACCCTACATTTGGTTAGAGGAAGAGCTAGCCAACCTCAACCTTATTGTTCTAAAGCTGCTGGCTACTGATGAGCAAAGAGCTGCACAACTCAACCAGCTGATGGAGCTTAATGTTGCTCAGGCTAAGCAGATTACACAGCTCCGAGGGCAGAATGCCTATTCAGTTCAAAGGATTGAAGAACTGGAGACAAAGAACAAGAAGATACTGCTCAGGCTTAAAAGATCCAAAACTGAGCCTTTGAAGATAAAGGATGGTGATGGTGATGATGGTGATGATGGTGATGATGGTGATGATGATGATGAGAATGATGAAAAGGATGAAGATGACGGTGAGGAGGATGTTGGAGAAGGTGGAACGAGTTGGAAGGATCGAGAGGATGAGGATGACCAGGAAGGTGATGCTGCTACATCAGCCTCTCCTCGAGCTCAAGAGAGGCGGACCAAACATTTTCAAGATCAAGGAGCCTCATCCTCTGCTCCTCCTGCTGAAGAACCTGTGATTCAAGATAAAAGTAAAGACTAGATGTTTTGTATTTAAAACTTTTGAACTTGAATTATATATTACATTAATGTAATTATTGATCATTTATGTATGTTTATGTCTTAATGTTTTATAAAATGACTTATGTGTTATGTGATTAATGTCTAATCAAGCAGATAAAACTCCACAACAGGATGAATACGATGTTGCTCCCCTTCAGCAAATCAAGTCTCAATTCACTATGATTCTTGATTTGCAAGGGATAGTCAGAAGGTCGGTGAGCTACACTCCCAAAGAAGGAGAAATTATACATGATCTAACTGATGAGCAACTTGCTGAGATGTTCAGACTGAATCCTGACGAGCTTGTCAAAGATGCTCTAGAGGTAGATGTTATAAGTGATGATGAGCTGAAAGATGTTGATGAAATAGAGATAGAGGATGTCACTTCTTAACACTATCCAGAGTACACTGACGCGAGGGAAATGTGATACCCAACTTGGGTGATACTTTCGGCAGTGCTACATTTAAGAAGCTGGATGAAATGAAGACAGAAAAGGAAAAGGATAAAAGCCAAGCCCAAGCCTCAGATGCTAATGTTGATATTAAGAAGGCTGAATGGGCAGCGTGTTTTGTTGAACTAAGAGCCCAGCGCATGACTCCAAAGCAAAATGCCTACACCAAACTCTACAAAGTCAAGAAACATCAGAAGGTGTTGGGCAAGATCATAGCGTGGGCTTATTTTGAGGACTTAAACATTTATGCAGTGAAAAGAGAGAAGGGGATCGAGTACTTCAGATATCCTCATGATCTGAAGACTCTCCCATGTTTTGAGCTCAACCAACTAGCATGCTTAGATCTGATATATGTTGATTCTAGAAAGATGTCAGGTTGGTTTGAAGCTGCACTAAAGAAGGAATACCACACCAGATGGGTAAACTTCAGACCTCAACAACCGAAGAGGTTTATTCGCAAGTCTGAAGTGGATCCTATATCTAAAAAGCCTAAAGTAGTGTTGAAGTGGAGTCCCCCGTGCACGATGTCTACGATTCCCTTATGGGAAATGCCTCAGGACTTCACTCCACATTTCAAATGGTGGTATTATGACTGGAGGACGGGTGAAGCGGTCATAGTTCTGAACAGAGAGGGCAAAATGGAAACTATCAGGGTATTTGACCCAATGTGGCTTACCAACTTGTCAGCTAAAGATGTCTATACTCTATACAAGTGGCCACTGTTCTATGACACTCAGGATATTGTACAAGCCCTCCAATTCCAAAATGTGATACGGCTCTGCTTTGCGTTTGAAATCCACGCAGGAGTCACAAGAAAGGAGAAGTACAAGAAGTTTGAAGAGCATATGAAGGATGTCAGACAATAGAGTAAACTAGGTCTAAGGGGGAGTGTGTTGATACATATGTCCCTAGTTTATGTGTTTAATGTAAATGTCTGTCATGGCTTACATATGTGTAATGATGTGTAATGAGACGATGTAATGATATATGATTTGTGCTTTGATGTTAATGTATCTTTAATTTATATATATGAACTTATTATATAGGTTTGAAGTTGTTGTATGATTATTCATGCTAATGGACCATGCTTATGGACCATACGCATGAATACATCATGCTTATGGACCAGTCGTACGACTGAACTAGGAGACTGGATCAGTCGCACGATTGAGACATGAGAATGACTCAGTCGCATGACTGAACCTTCAGTCGTGCGTATGGATCAATCGCATGATTCAGTCGCACGACTGAACCATGCTAATGGTTCAGTCGCACGATTGGAAACCAATAACCTATAAATACCACTTAATTCGTGGAAAAACTAGACTTTTGACACTTATATCGTATACCCTCATAACCTAGTCGTCCAGAATGTCCAGAACGCATATTCCAACTTCTTAGATCAATCCTGATAGATCTCTACTCGTTCATAACGTTTAGTTTCAATCTTATATCGATCGGGTAATTGTTCTCACTGATTGGATCGCCAACCAAATAGGATTCCGCACTCTTTGATTCGATGTAAACGCAGAATCTATTAGTATTCCGTACGTACACGATCCTAACACTAGCCGTTGAGACGGTTTCGAAGCTTACTGGGTGACCCAGTGGGTTAATTTGATCCAGTGTGAAGTCATGTGAAGCCCCTCAACATGCATGTAGGCACACTTCAACTAACTACCAATGATTCCATGTTTTTTTTATTTCTCACTTATTTTATTTTATTTGTTTATTCTAGATAGTGATTGTTATTTTAATTCCCAAAATTGTAGTTAGTGGTGGGCCATGATCTATTTTTTTCTTATGTAATTTCGTATGTTTGAACAATGAAGGATCAGAGTGAATTTCTTTAATATTGAGTTTTCTTTCTTCAAGAAAACGTCCACTGCTATCTCAATATTGGCATCTTGAGAGGTGATCTATGGAACTCTAAGTTCAAATTGAGTGGTGATGCAATATCTTGATTCGGGTTTAGTATTGCCCAATGAATTGACGAGCGGTGATTATGTATCTCGACCTATCCGTTGTCGATTGTTGCAATCAAACTTCGGCTGTTATTTTTCGGTTTTGAAGGCTCAGTATATCAAATGATTTATAAACGTTCCATTTAAAAACTGAAATGAAAATTCTGTATGATTGACTGTTTTTTAACAGATAACTCATGCACGTACAGCTACTGTTAAATTGTACAGATATCCACCTTGAGAATACAACCCTCAAATGCTTGTGTAGAACACTTTTAGTACACACATTTATATCACCAGGCTCAAGCCCTTTAGTAATAATTGTCAAATGGCTTTGCCATTTACAACAGTGAGTTCACAAAAAGATTGCAGCGCCGCCAACACTGCACACACGGACCCGATACGGAAAAAAAAACATAAGACAACGAAACAAAATGAGCTGCTCTAAATTAAGCAAACTCGCCATCGGATCACTCCAGCTTCACGCAATCAAATTGTTACCTGAGGTCTACTTTGATCAAGATTGAAAGCACATTGATCGATTGGTAGCCCAGGAGGCAGATGGCGTCCTCTTCTTTTTCAACTGAGCCGACGGTTCAAACCTCAAAGGTCTGGTCAACTAATAGTCTTGCTTCTTGGGACATTCAGATGCCCTGTGCCCAGACCGCCCACAGTGGAAACATGGACCCGCAAAAGTTCTGTTATATTAAAACACGTTCATCAACCATCATCGAATTACTAAATAGTTTATCTTAGATAGTGAAATCTACAATGCATAATACCTATCTCGATTTCCAGATGATGGGGCGCGTCGTCTATCACCACCAATCAACCAATCACTTCCGGTGTTTCTCGAGCCACCACTCCTACCACCTCGCCTGATGTTATCTCCTTCACCACCCGATGAGAATCGACTATTACCTCCCCAACCACCACGGGACCCACTAGAACCACCTTCCCTTCTTCCACCTCGTGAACCTCGCTCCCTATTTGAGAACCTACCATAAAAGTCGCTTGCCGGGCCATCATCTTCTAGTACAGGCAACTGCAAGTAGTATACAGTAATATTAGAGGGGGCGTTTTCGATCCATTTACTTATTAGTCGGGTGAAACTAAAGTTCTATCTCTAGCGGGTAGAACACATATAATAAAAAACAGAAACAGTTAAAACAGGTAATATTTCGCACAGGAAAGTCACATAGACTACCATTGATAAAAGTAAGATTTGTGTGATCATATTTGATACAACAAATGTGAAAACTTTAAAATTTAAGTGTTCTAGTTCAACCTGACACGACATGTACAAAAATTTGATGACTCTACCATATATTAATCAGTAGCATGTAAAATTAACAAAAGACAACGTGTTCCAAAGCTGAACAAAGTTTACCTTGCTAATTTTTGTAATGGTAGTGCCGGGTGGTATCTCCTTGGATAATAGATTTTTGGCAATGTCTTCTGGAAGATCAAAAACAGCACCTTGAACCTGATAATACATAGCACATTGACACGTTACTAAATCAAAGTCAGGTGGAACATTGAAGACAGTTAGAAGTATACCTTTTTGTCTGCTATAACATGTATTTTTCCAAGTACACCAGCAGCAGTAGCATAAACACTGGACAAAAATCCAGTGACTGTTCTAGCCGACATGTATCCTCTTATTGATGAATCAGAATCCCGAGTCATTTGCAACGTTGTCCATCCCTGTTATGCAAAATATACAATCACACATCAGAAATGCATCCAAACCAAATCAAAATGAAAATCCTCTTATAACATTATACCTGCTCATGTGTGATAAGAGAGCGGGAGGATGGAGGTTGGGAGAAACCACTCATGTGTGCAAGCGCAGCAGCAAGAGCTCTTGTACCCTGTTGATCATACAGCTTTTGTGCAGTTGGAGCAAAGAAGTCTATGGACTCGTCATGAACACCGGAAAGGGTAGCAATAACTTGCTCTGCTGATGAATCCAATACATCTTCAACACTTGGAGGGCTTATGTATTCAAATTTACATCCCACATCTTGTTCAAGAGTTTTGACAGTTCTCCTTTGACTATTTGTGTACATCAAAATGGCCTTGCCCTCCTTTCCCGCACGCCCTGTTCTTCCAGAACGATGCACAAAAGTCTCTGGATCATTTGGTAACTCATAGTGGATAACCTGGAAAGCAGTCAAACAAGTCAGAAGGCATGAAAAATCAAAGTTATTAATTTGCATCAAACCAAGTAATAAATCCTCCAAATTAAAAATTAATGCATATGACTTCCTAAATCTTTTATACAATTATGTAAAGATGGAAAAGAAAGGGTTTGCGGGTTGATCTTTTTTCGACTGGTACTATAAGATAAACCAGCTTTGACCCATAATCCAACCAGCCCATCTTGTCACTTCCAAACTATAAGTAAACAATATCCATAGGGAAGGGATGTACCAAATCAACATTGGGTATATCGAGCCCACGAGAAGCAACATCTGTGGCAACAAGCACAGTGAATTTTCCTTGTCGGAATCCATTAAGTGTCCGTTCTCTCTGATGTTGAGATATGTCACCATGTAATGCCTCTGAAGCTATACTACTAGTTAATGCCATGGAGACCTCGTCGGCATCCCTTTTTGTTTGAGTGAAAATAATCGTCTTCCCGCCCTTTGCATACACCTAAAACCATTTAAATCCTCAAAACTATAAGATTCATCATCAGCAGAATTAGAGAACTTTTTTAGAGAAATTGGTAGGTGCTCATACTGTGACTAGATCACCAAGCATTGACCGCTTTGTGGTTGAGGTGGTTGGTATAGCATATAGCTTGATACCCTCTGCTAGCTTTTCATCTTGGTCGCCAACCTTTCAAATGGAAACACAAAATATTAAATATTACCCAACTTGAACAAATGATGGGATTTACAAGAAAAACACGATTATGTGATTATGAATAAATAGGGTCAGATAATCAAACATATAATAGGTTGTAGGATATACTCTTTGGATGCGTTTGTGTTGTTTGATGGGTTGTAATGATCGAATGATTGGTTGTGTGTGTGTTAGTCAAATTCTAATTATATAGACTTTAATGCATAACAAGAGGAAAAAAAGAACGGGGGGGTGGTGTTGTTTAAAAAAACAATTAAATATCTTTATTCAAAAATTAAAACACGAATCAACGAGGCATGGTTGCTGAAAAAAACAACTTACCAAATCGATTGTCAAGGGGGTGTTCAAGTATTTCCGGGATAGGTTTTGAACCCAACGAGGCATGGTTGCTGAAAAAAGCATACTTTGCCTTTGTGGCGGAAGTTTTTCTAGGATAGTTTCCACATCTTCCTCAAAACCAACAGCGAGCATCTGATCCGCTTCATCAAGAACCAAGAACTGAACCTCCCCTAATTTAAGAACATTACTGTTGACCAGGTCAATGAGTCTTCCTGGAGTGCCAACCACTATATCAACGCCACGTGTCAGTTGATTTTTCTGTAAAGTGTAAGAGACACCACCATAGACACAAACAGTGCGCAAATATGGGGCAGACTCTTTGATTTCTGTCTCTACTTGCTTTGCCAATTCTCTTGTTGGTGCAAGCACTAAGACTCTTGGAAGACGTCCCGCAAGCCTTCAAATAAACAAGGACCAAACCCATTATAAAACTATTCAGCCATGTCAGCATAATACAGCTTCTCGGTTATATTTTAACCAAAATAACCACTTGTATAACGCACAGTGGTTTAAAGTAAGCTTTTCTAAGTTGTGTCTTATCAAAAGAAAGATGTGAAGATTTTGTTGTGTAGGTACCTGTTCCGGTTTTCTTCATCCTCTTCGGTGAGTCGTTTAATTATGGGAATTGCAAAGGCTAATGTCTTCCCAGTTCCTGTTTTTGCACGCCCAATGATATCCCGTCCTTCTAGTGCAGGAACTAATACAGCTCTCTACATTGTTAAAGGAAAACTAAGATTAATATCAAATTCAGAATTGATAACAAAAACCTTAGAAAACCTTAATATCCTCATCATAACATTTTTTGTGTATGTAACATTTCTCGTTAAGATTCTGCGTTCGATACAATTTCTCAAGAACTGGATGTACAGTGGTACTG
Organism: Flaveria bidentis; assembly: GCA_018326385.1. Lineage (NCBI taxonomy): Eukaryota > Viridiplantae > Streptophyta > Magnoliopsida > Asterales > Asteraceae > Flaveria > Flaveria bidentis. Next base: position 6,314 of record BJCM01241471.1, on the reverse strand, counting down.
AATCATTAGAAGCAGAGATACAAGTGCTACACCATTAAGGGGTGATATTGGAAGTGACTATCTGGTACTACATTATTAGATTCAAAATAACCAGGTATTGAGGCTGTTGGGATGTGCTTATGCTGCTTAAGGCTGTAACTAATCAACAATAACTTCTTATGGTGTTAATGTTTAGCTAATGCTTGTATCTAAGTAACTAACAAATATATTCAACAAATGAACACTATATATTGTGTATTGTTTATCTAAACTTAACAATATCAACCATAATTCTTTTACGTTTGTCATCTATGATTCCCTTATCAGCAAACTAGTACTTTTTTTAACATTGTTCTTGCTACACCTAGTAACAGTGCATTCCTTCAAGTTTAGAACTACACACGCTAAAAGCTTCCAATCATACCACATTCCCCAAACAAAAAAACTAATATCAAATATATCCATTCAAAACACTTGAATTTCATTTTAACCCGCTTCATTATATAAAACTTGCAACATAAAATCTTAGTGAAGAACTTCAAATTCTTATAACCTAAATCAAAGGGTATTCATATTAAAAAAATGTAGCATAGTTGATATTATAAGAGTTTTAAGAGAGGGTTCTGAAAATGGATAAGGTTAAACCCTTGAACAAAAACTATCATTTCTTAAAAGTGGATAAGGTTAAACCCTTGGAACCAAAACTATAATTACTTGAAAATGGATAATGTTAAACCCTAGGAACATAATCAAGTTCAATTTAGAGATAGCACATTCCTAACAAGATTCATTAATAATGAAAACACAAGTGTGAAAATGGTGAAATTACTTGAATTGGGAAAAGCTTAGTAATTCCTCTCTTTTCAAGAGTCTCCACCAATCTTTTTGGCAAACCCAATCTGCTAACTGCAAGCTCATCATCACCACTAGCACTAACACCTTCATCAATGGAAGCTTCAAATTCCGACTCATCATCGTCATGCTCTTCGTCCCCATCGTCTTCCAAAGAAGAAGCATCGTCAAACAAAGCAAGACCCTCAAGCGCCTCTTCCGTAAGAACCGAATTACGGGCGGAAACTGCTTTGGCAACGAAAGAAGAAGCAGCAATTGAGATATTATGTGTGGATAGAGAGATGAAGTGGGGTTTGAGAGAAGAAAAGGGGAAGGATAAGGGGGGTGAAAGTGTAAGTGAAAGTGTGGTGGGTGTTTTGGAAAGTTGGGGGCTTTTGAGGTAAAGGGATGAGACGCTTGTTATGGAAGAAGAAGAAGAAGAAGTCGCCATGAGGGCGAGGGTGATGGTGATGGTGATGGTGGAGAAGATAAGGGTGAGAGGTTTCTGCAAAGGGTAATGGAGACCTCTACCTTGTTGCTGTGACAACCTGTGATATATATATATATACTACCCTTTTTGTTTATTTGTTTCTTCTAATGTTATTAAGCAATAGATTACACAATTATTTTAGAACCGATGATTTATTTACATTTATTGATTTACTGGTTGGACCTTAATCCATACTTGAAGAAAACTGAAATATCAAAGAGTGAAAGGATGTTTGCGATTGTTTATTTACATTTATTTTGACTTCTCAAATGTGATGCTTATAACATAATAGTCTTTATTTGTTGAGAAGTTAAAACTTGTAATTTTTCAAAAACTTATTTTTCTTCTCACATCTTTGTCTTCATTCAAACATATTTTCATCTCCTTTCAATTTATCTCATTTTCAAAAGTTAAAAGGAGTTGTTGAGCGTGAAATTAGTTAATGTTGATACCACGTAGCAACAATATAATATCATGAATCATGATCTGTTAAAGCTAGATCACATATAATGCGATTAAACCTATTGAAGAGTCTGTAATAAGACCAAAGGTTACAATCAAAATTTATTAACCTATTTTCTTACAGGTTTATAAATATTAACTTTGTTTTTTTCTTATTGATTGAAAATAGATGACTTCGGTGAATTTCGAGGATTTTGTTAAGCAATGAATAAGTTGAAATAACATGTAAAACAATTCACACTAAAGAAAAAATAAAATGATAAAATTTGATGTTTTGGAAGACTTTGATAAGTATCATGGTGAAGATTTAAAAAAAAAGGGTAAGATGCAAGCATTGATTGTAAATTTTGGTCATAGGCCCACTTGTTAACGACATGTCATCATTAAAAGAACACGTTAAGGTTTGTAAAGAGCACCTGAAAAATTAAAAGATCAAAGCAGCTTATTTAACCGAAAAGACAATGATGTTGAGGGTGGAAGTAGTGTAACTAAAACTTGGAAATTATGTGTGCAAAAAAATTAGAAAATTTATGGCCAAGATGACAACCCTAGACGAACTACTTTTTGCATCCATAAATGACATGTGTGTGACAGCATATTTGATTAACGATGATTATGTTGGTAATGGTAATTGGTTCTAGCCAATCTATAACCTTTAGGTAGATGAGATTGATAGAACCTTCGGTGTTTACATGAATGATATATAAGATAGGTTTTTAGAAATTCTTCAACTAATGATACCATAATTTTGTTTTATTAAAATAAATTACCAAACTTCTTTTATTTCTATACTAATAAATAAAAATAATTCAGACACTTGTTATAATTCTAGATCATCTAATAATTTGTTTTTCCGCTCTATTTCCTCTTAATTATGAATGTTAATTAATAACTATCCATAATTAAAATTTCAAATGTGGTAACTTCAAATTTTCAAATCTATAACCTATAATATTCAAGTCAAAATTTAACTTTGTAAGTCAATAAGAAGCCTATGCATCATTGAATAAAAAAATAAATAACTAAATAAATTTAAGGACGAGTAATGTGTGTTTAAAATCATCTACATTGATCACACTAGAGCATTCACATCTTATTTTTTATTATCATCCATATAATTATACTAAAAAATCATTATATTTTCTCTCATCTTTCCAATTAGTTACTAGAGTAAATTGTCATTTCCGTCCCTGTGGTTTGGTAAAAATTGTCACTTTCATCCAATAGTTTGTTTTTTCGCATCTAGGTCTCTGTGGTTTACAAATCTTGTCATATTCATCAAGTCCCTTAACTCCATCGAACATTCTCCGTTAAATGAGGGGCATATTGGTTATTTTACATATATGTTTTATTTTTCTATTTTTAAACCCTATTTAATATATTCCATTTAAATATATTTCTATTTTAGTTCATATGGTTTGGGCATGTTTGCTAATTCAATCCAAAAAAACCCAACACCTCATCATAAACACCACAACACCACCATTCATGATGGAATCACCACACCACCATGTCACAAAACCACCACCACTCCATTACAAGAACCACCAAACCATCACCACCACCCTATCATAAAACCACCAACACCACACCAAACCGTCGCCACCATCACACACTAGATCACCACCACCATGTGGACCCTAGAAACCAACTGTTATTTTCGAACTTATAATAAACCTCTTCGAAAACGTATATGGAACCCTTGAAAACGAGTATTGTAGAGGTATTAGTAGGGTTTGATATGCGTTTTCAAAGAGGTATGTTACAAGTTCAATATTGACTGTCGATTTCTAGGGTTTACATGGTAGCGACGATTTGGTGTGCGTGGTTGTGGTGGGCGCTCTTGTGTGGTGTTGGTGGCTTTGTGATGGGGTGGTGGCGGTGGTTTGGTGGTTCTTGTGATGGGGTGGTGATATGGTGGTCTTTTTGGACTAAATTGACAAATATGCCCAAACCACAAGGACTAAATAGCAATGTATTTAAAGAGGATGTATTAAATCAGTAAAAAAGATAAAAATAAAAACATATATGTAAAATGAACAATATACCCCTCATTTAACAGAGAATGTTGGATGAAGTTAACGGATTGTATGAATATGACAAGATTTGTAAACCATAAGGACCCAAATGCGAAAAACAAACTATTGGATGAAAATGATAATTTTCATCAAACCATAGAGACGAAAATGACAATTTACTCTAACGATTATTTGTATACCTATATCATTTACCTTTTCTCTCTACTTCACTCACAACCACCTTTTAAAATATTAAAAAACTATAAAAGGTTGAGTAGTATTTCCTTAAATTTACAGATGAACAACAACTTTTTCCACTCCTTTACTCACAACCAGTTACAAGCATTACATATGATATAAGGACTACTGTAAGGCTTATTGAAAGGTTGATGCACTTAAAACAAACCAAGTCTTTCCTGCATGCATGCACTCGATGCAAAGTAAAAGTTGCTTCAGAAGTTTTACATCCTGCATTAGAAATATTCTAAGTGTAAGACCTTCCGAAGACAAGACCAATGTCTTTCGAATCCAAAAGTGAGGTCTTCCAAAGCTTTAAAGACAAAGTCTTTCAAAGCCAATGAAGTGAAGACAGATTTTTTCTGAAGACTTTGAAGAACATGCTTTCTCTAATGTATTTTTCATAAAGGTGACCAACTTTTGTTGCAACTCTAATGACTCACCAAATTATACAAGTTGATGAATGGTTTATGCTTTTTACAACTGTACATTGAGGTTTTGAGTCTGTAACTTCCTACTTTATGTACTTTTATCCTTTTTATAATACATTAGAATGTGAGTTATGTCATGTCATAGTCACTAGTCAAAAGACAGATTTGCTTTTTGACTCTACATTGATTTTGTTGTCTAGATCAAATGTATCCAACTGGTCTTTTAAGTATGACCAACTGTAAGATATAGTATAAAGTGTCTCAAGTCCATGTAACTTATTATTATACTTTGTATCACTTGTAATAGAACTTAAGAAACAATATACTAAAATCTTGAAAACCAAATATCTTTGTTGTTCTTAAGTTTTTTGTCTTTTGTTTTACTTGTGTTCATAGTATCATAACCAAAGTCTTGGTTCCCTATTTGAATATTTAAGTATTCTAAACACTCTCCTTATTGCGAGACTAAGTGTATTGATCTTCTCTTAAACAGTCCTGCAAATACATTCACATAATTTTAAAAATCAGGTTCTGAATGCTCTTATCCAATATATTAATAGAAAAACTAAATAAGTAGTAATAGAGGGTAGTTTTGTAATTTCATCATTACGGTTTAGTTAAAGCCTCATAAAAGGCTTTTAAGTCGGAGAGAGACAAAAAAGAGCAGATTTTTCGAGGTTCGTGAGAAGGTTCATGAGAAGCTTGTGATGGCGATTTACGAGACTACGTTCTTTGTGGTGGTGGTAAGCGACGATGTTTGTGAGCGGTTAAAGAGGAAACATAAATGAAAGAGACTCCTTTTTGTGGTAGAGATGATGTAGGGTTACAGATAAGAAACATACATAAGAGAGACCTTGAAATTGTAAGAGAGAAAAAATGGTAAAAATTAACTGATAAAGTGTATGATTATTTAAGTTTTGAAAGTGATATTAATGGGTTAATTACACATAACTCCCATAATCCACCACTCATTCTATTTACTTTAAATATATATACAATGTTATTAATTAATATGACATGTTTAAAACAAAATACAAAAAGAGAACAAAAAGTAAGAACAACAAAATATTTTTCAAAAAAAGAGAGAAACTAATAAAATACAAAATATAATGAGTGTAATAACTAATAAGCATTAAAGAAATCAAATTCATATTTTAAAATTTTTATAGATAATGATGGATTTTTTTAAAAATTGGTACTTTTGATGTCGACAAGGGGGGAAAACCTTGGGTGATGTTGACAAGGGGGGTACCCGCCCATGGCAGGGTCGGGTTCTGGAGTCCTCAAACATAGCACATGCGCCATGTGACACCACTGACACCACCTTTGCTTTTGTGATGTGACCGCCAAAGGAGACCACGCCCCTGTGAAGGGCGGGTTCTCCTGCCTTTATTTTGAACCGTCCGATCCACCTACAAATCACTCCACTTAATCTCAACCACATAATATAATCAGACCACGCCACTACCAAGGGCGGGTTCTGACTTTTTTGACCACGACCAAAACACCATTTATTCATACACCTACTCATTCTAACACTATTTATACATCAACCTTTCACCCCATGAACCACTGAACAATTCGTTCAAAGCCTTCTCATTCTTATTTCTTACTATTTTCGAACTTATTTTTGTATAATTTCTTACTATTTTCGAAAACCAAAATGAGCTGAAGAATTACACCAGGTCCACTAAATAACGATTTATTATTTTTAAGTGGTCAACATAGAGCTTATTCTTATTTTCGAGATCCAGAAAGCGATGAAGGAATTTTACGTGTTAGACGAGGTGATAAAGTTTTTTGGGATTACATTGAGGAAGTGCATATCCCTGAAAATATTATGAGATATATAAGGTTGGCTGGTTT
>BJCM01241470.1:0-15811 GCA_018326385.1 Flaveria bidentis | reverse complement strand
ATCTGACCTTGAGTCCTTAAACATCTTAAAAGCTGATTTTAGAAAGTCTGAAAATGATTATAAACTGAAGATAGAGGACTTAGAGAAAACTATTTTAGTTCTAAAACATGAGCATACAAATTTTAGGACTCAGATTAAAGATCTCATAACTAAGCTGACTGAGTGCCAGGCTGAGCTTGTGATAAGCAAAGCCAGGGCAAAAAAGTGTGTTCCTGAAGAAGAGACCTTTAAGAACATGATATTGTCATCCCTTCATAACAAAGTGTATTATCAAAACAAGCAGGGACTAGAATCAAATAAGGTAACTCCTCCACAAACAATCTTGTCTGTAAGATCACCTAGGTGTGGAACTTGTGAAGATGAGTTTCCTCTCATAGATCCTTTGATTGAAGAGCATGAAGAAGTGATAGTGAAGAATCTCTCTGAGAATAGTGAAGAAAAGGATTCTAAGAAGGGCCAATATACTTCTAAGGAGAAGAAGAAGACTGTGATGGCCAAGTCAATAAGAAAGAATTTGATCAGAAAGAGCAAAAGAACAGTGAGGAAGGCTCAAGAGATCAAGGCTACTTTTGAATCTAAGCATAAACAAGTTTTTATCTCTGCAGGGTTCGAAGTAGTAAAGACTAAAGACATCAACCTAAACTCTTCTGCTAAGAGTTCTAGTTCATGTTCAAATCATCTCAGTACCAAGAAGAAGGTTGATATGTTGTGTACCACTGCTACACAGTCTGGACCATCCAACTCCAAGAACAATCCTAAGCCCAAAAGGATTGTCTTAGCATCCGCAAAGATGAGGGTGGAGAAGGGATGTAACCAAAGTCAGTCTTATTCCCAGCAAAAGGCTCTTGGGAAGAAGAAAATGGAGTGTGTCATGTGTGAAAGTACTGATCATCTTGCTAAGGATTGTCTATACAATCCTAAAGGTACTCTTCATATGACCAAGACAAGGAGTTCTAAGAGTTCTAAGAAGATTCAAGCTTCAGAAGGAAAACTTGTTTCCTTCGGAAGCTCCAAATCTAAGAAGAAGGCGAGTGGAAAATTGCCTTCGGAAGAAAAATTGGTCTCGGAAGGAAGGAACACTTCCGAAGCACTAAAGTCTGTTGCAGTGTCTGTAGAATCTTCTGATGGTCCAGTCATCAAAACTTCTGAAGTCTCAAAAGCTTCCGAAGTATTGAAGGTCAAGTCCAAGCTTCCAAAGGTGGTGTGGAAGTCTAAGAAAGACCAAGTGATTTAAAATTCTCCATCACAACAGCTCAAGATCCTCCAAGAACAACCATAGGATCTATTACTGTTGCATTACCTTATGTTTCTCTTAGTGAGCCCAAGACAAATAAGGCTTGGGTTTCTGAATGTAACTAATCATTTTCATTGTGAAAGGACAGCTCAAGACAAACAAGAATGTCTGGATCATTGACAGTGGTTGTTCCAGGCATATGACATGCAATAGGTCACTACTCTAGAACTTGAAAGGATGGATGGAGGACTAGTTGCTTTTGAAGCAGATGAATGTGGTTACATCTCTGGAAGGGGCCAGGTCACAAATGGTAAGCTCAGCATTGGAAAGGTAAACTTTGTCAAGGAGCTTGGGTATAATATTTTGAGTGTATCCCAATTTTATGATGAGAGTCATAACATGCTCTTTACTGAGCATGAGTGCATTGTTCTCAAGCCCAGGGTGGTCATTCCTCATGAGCATATCCTACTTAGCGCCCCTCGGAAAGGGAACATGTACAAGATGGACTTGCAAGAAACCTCTCTCTCTAGAGAAGTTTCATGCTTTCTATCTAAAGCCAATAGTGATGAGTCTTTTCTATGGCATAAAAGAATGTTCCATGTAAACTTTAAGAACATAAATAAATTAATTAAGAATGATTTGGTAACTAGAATGCCAAAGAAAGAGTTTACAAGTGATGATCATTGTGTTTCCTGCCTGAAAGGGAAGCAACATAAGGTATCTCGCAAGCCTAAGGAAAGAAGCTCCATCACTACACCCCTACACTTGTTACATATGGATCTCTTTGGCCCCACTAGTGTATTAAGTCTAGGAAGGACTTCTTATTGTTTAGTGATCACAGATGACTTTACAAGATTCACTTGGGTCTTCTTCCTTATAACTAAGGATAAGACTCCTAAGATTCTAAAGAGTTTCATCAGAAAGATTTAGAATCAATCTGATCACAAGGTCAAAATCATAAGATGTGATCAAGGAACTGAATTCAAGAACCAAATCCTTGATACATTTTGTGATGAAAAGGGTATTACAAACCATATAGCGCTCCCAGGACTCCTCAGCAAAATGGTGTTGTTGAGAGGAGAAACAGGACACTTATTGAAGTTGCAAGAACCATGTTGTCTGACTCTAAGTTGTCCATCACCTTCAGAGCAGAGGCAGTCAACACTGCCTGCTATGTGCAGAATAGAGTGTTAGTGGTTAAGACTCATGGCAAGACTCCTTATGAACTTTGACACAAGAGGAAACCTTTCATTGGTTTTCTCAGGACATTTGGATGTCCTTGTACCATCTTGAATACCAAAGATCAAATTGCCAAATTTGCTAAGAAATCAGATGATGAACACTTTATTGGATACTCTTCCCCAGCTAAAGCTTATAGAGTATACAATCTCAAAACTAGAATTGTTGAGGAGTCAGCCAATGTGACTTTCAATGAACACACACCTTGTGTAGCTGGTTCTTGTCCTGATTGGTTGTTTGATCTTGATTTAGTTACAAATGTTTTAATAAATCTTGTGAGACTGTTTCAGGATATGCAGAAAACTTAAATAGGGGTGATCGTGATCGAAGATTTGAGCTAAGAAGACCTTCATGTAATACATCTTCAGCTCTAGTTGGAACTACTTCTACAAATGAGGTTTCTATCAGCACCACAATGACAAACTCAGCTGATACATCTGGGATGCCTTCAAATTCCAGCTCAGAGGCTCCACAACCAGATAAAGATGCCTCAAATGTAAAAGAAAACAATAGAGGTGGTGATAGTGATTAGGAATTTCTTGATGCTGATAACGACTCCATAAATGACAATATCAATGATGTCACACACACATTGGATCAAGTTTCTCTTGATAAGTGTGCTGATGTTGTGGGTGAAACATCTATGCCAGATCTAAATTTCTCTTATTTAAATCTCTCTCAACAACTTGCTATGATCCCTCAGCTAAGGATCCACAAGTCTCACCCCATCACAAAACATCATTGGAGATGTTGACACAGGGGTAAAATCAAGAGGACAAACCCATGAAGCAAATGTTTGTCTTCTCTCTTATTTCTTATCCCAGATAGAGCCAAAGAATATTGATGAGGCTCTAAAGGATGGAAGTTGGGTTGAAGCTATGCAACAGGAGCTGCCTCAATTCAAAAGGTAGAAAGTTTAGAACCTTTGTCCTCTTCCTCATAGGAAGACTACCATTGGAACCAAATGGGTTTTTAGGAACAAGAAGGATGATAGAGGCACTATCATCAAGAACAAAGTTAGAATAGTGGTTCAAGGGTACACACAAGAAGAAGAGATTGACTACAATGATGTCTTTGCTCCTATAGCAAGACTGGAAGCTGTTAGGATCTTCCTGGCAAGGTTTATCAACATGATGTAAAGTGGGCTTTTCTTTATGGAGTGATTGATGAAGAGGTGTATGTTAAACAACCACCTGGCTTTGCAGATCCTGATCATCCCGATTATGTCTACAAGTTTGACAAAGCTCTTTATGGGCTGCATCAGGAACCCAAGAAGTGGTATGAGACTCTATCTCGGTATCTCTGCAAACATGGATACATGAGGGGTACTATAGATGGAATATTCTTCATCAAAGGATAGGGAAATGACTTGATGCTAGTTCAAGTATATGTAGATGACATCATCTTTAGTTCAACTAATATAAAGCTATGCAAAGACTTTGAGAAACTGATGTAGGATAGATTTGAAATGAGTGCCATGGGGGGACTCAATTTCTTTCTGGGAATTCAAGTGAAGGAAGTTGAAGATGGCATCTTCATTAGTTAGTCAAAGTATGTTCAAGACATACTCAAGAGGTTCAACATAATTGATTGTAAAATTGCAATGACACCTATAGCAAGCTTGTATCTTACTCCTTTATAGGGTGGAGTGTGTGGATGAACACCTTTACACGGCTATGATTGGGTCCCTTATGTATCTTACAGCTAGCAGGACTAATATCATGTTTGCTACATGTATTTGTGCAAGATATCAAGCCAATCCTAAGATGACTCACCTTATCACAGTCAAAAGGATTCTGAGATACCTCAAAGGTGCTTCAAACTTGGTCTGTGGTATCCTAAGAATTCTGACTTCAACCTGTATGCATATACAGATAGTGATTATGGTGGTTGCAACATGACTAGAAAGTCTACATCTAGGGGATGTCAATTTTTTGGTGGAAGGGTTGTCTCATGGCAATGCAAAAAAAAATCTTGTGTCTCTACATCAACTGCTGAAGCTGAATACATTGCTGCTGCAAACTGCTATTCTCAAGTGCTTTAGATTTAGAATCAGATGCTGGACTATGGGTTAAACTTCAAGGAGACTCCTATTCATATAGACAACAACAGTGCTATTTCAATCATAGAGAATCCTGTGCAACACTCAAGGATTAAACACATCAACATCATGTATGATTTAATAAGAGATGATTATGAAAAGGGATTAATGAAACTAGTCAAAGTTCACACAAATGAACAATATGCGGGTCTGTTTACAAAAGCTTTTGATGAACAGAGATTTAAATATTTAATATCAGCTGTTAGGATGATAAACTTTGAGTAGGTTTTTCTTAAAACTAATTTTTATTATTTCTTAAAATTTGTGTGTCCTAAGCTGTCTAGTTCATCACTTTCATAAGCTCTTGTTTTCTTTGGATGAAAATCTTTTTGAAGACTTTCCTTAGATTTTTGAATTTTTTTTGATGCTTTGGAAGATATGTTTTATCTTTAGAAGAAAATCATGCTTTCAAAACAAATAACTGTCTAAGAAATTTACCTTCGGAAGAAATTTCTAAAATATCTTCCGAATCTTAAATGCTTATCTCAGACTCTTATATGTTTTCAAGGACCATTTTCTTCCGAAGCAAAATTAACTCTCAGAAGCTTTATTCTTTTGGAACAAAGCATTGAAGTTTTAATTCTCTTCCGGAGAAAAATTTTCACAACTCTCAGGAAAATCTTCCGAAGTCATTTTAGCTTCGGAAGCTTTTTCATTAAAAACTTCTGAAGATAATTTACCTTCGGAAACTTTTTGACTTCCATAAAACTATTTTTTGAGCAAAAGTAAACTACTTTTTCAGAGGTGGGACCGACATCCAGATTTCAAAGTTTATCCTCTTTCATTAAACTTTATCTGAAATCCATTTTCACATATAAACCTAATGCTTTCCCCCTCTTTCTCTCATCTGCTTCTTCATCCTGACCTAAAACCCCAATGTTCTCTCTGAATTTTCTTTCTTTCTTCTTTCTTCATCCTTAAGTTACCTCAAAATGGCTAACCCTCTTCACAGAAATGATTCGAACTTCACCATGCAGTTACACGGAAACAGAATCAGGTTGCTCTATTAAACTCTAAGAAAGATCCACATTTCTCAGAGGTTTGCCGTTTCTTATCTCTATCAAACTATATCACCTCCCTAACCATTGATCCTCCTTTTTATGAGGATTAACTGCTAGAATTCTTGAAGACTTGCCAAGAGGTCATAATGGACGGGGAGAAGGCATTGTCTGCCACAGTGCAGGGGAGTACAGTATTCATCACTCCAGTCATCATCAACATGCCTCTTCAGCTGGATGATGAAGAAGGTGAGGTGTTCTTTCCGAAGGAACTTGTAAACCAGTTCTTTGTGCAAATGGCATATGAGGGAGATTACTCTGTCAAGACCTTTAGAAAAAGGAAGGTCTCATCCAAATGGAAATTCCTGCTCTATGTGGTTATCCACAGCTTATCAAACAAGCATGGTGGATGGGACCAGATTCCTGAGGATCTCTCCTTCATAGTCCATAGGATGGTTTAGGGAGTCATGTTTAGGTATTCTTAGTTTGTCTATACTAACTTGCTTGGAAACTTGGACTCCTTAGAGTATTATATGTTCCCTAGATATGTTCAATACATCCTTAACTGTGAAATGGGCTCACAGTTAAGGGGAACACGTAATATTCTTGAATTGGTACATATGAAGCTCGGCATCTTCAAAATTACGAGAAAGCCCACTATTGGCTTCTTCGGGGTAGAAACAACCCTGGTCCTAAAAATGTTAGAGCTCATTGCTCAAGGTGACAACCTAGCAGCACCAGCTAATCTCAACAGCCATAAATCACCCTCACCTACCAAAGAAAACACAAATGAACCCCTACTTAGACTATTCATTTTGTGGAGGCCCCATATACTTACCCACACAGGAAGAAGTGGACACTAGAGCTCCTACTTCTCCTGAGGAGCAAACCACTCCCATTCCTTCTATGATCAGTGTTGAGGTTCCTCATGCTCGGCCTAATGAGCTCATAACCCAAACTGCCTTAAGCCATCACTCTGAGTTTCAACACTCTGGTGGTCAACCTTCAGGGGAAAGTTACCACCCCCACCCTTTAGATCTCAACCAATCAATCCCTAAACTTGACTTCTATACTAATGAAGATCTAGGTTTCAGTGAGTATAATGATTCTCTCTTCTTTACCCCTACTCAGAATGAGATGAATGCTCTTGAGTCTCCTACTTCTATCCCACATCAGTCACCTACAACTGAGGTGGACACTTCTGAACATGTTCAGGATGTCCATATGGAAGAGGCTCTGATTTCTGAAACTGCTTACATCATTAAGACCTCAACCATGGCAACTCAACCCACTGACTTCTCAACTAAGACTTTCAGTGAGCAGAGGAAAACCAACAGCCAAGAACCTAAAGCTGATGATGAGATAGAGGACTCTGCTCCAATCATCTCATCCCCCAATGATTCTTCTGATGAAAATGAGGGGAATCTAAGACTAAAGGTGCAACAATTGTCTACAACATGAACTTATTTAGTCTCCAAGGGTAGTCACCTGGAATCTCAAGTGACTACCTTGCAAAACAAGGTCAACGATCAGCAACTTGAGATTTCATATCTTAAGGACAAACTAGCTAGGAGACCTTTAAGATGAGCTCAACCAGGAACACAAGAACCTATGGAGTTGATTGACCTAACTCCTAGCTCACCTATGCAATTGAGTGATGCTACCAAAAAGGGAGAGAAAGTCATCACTATCACAAAGCCTAGGAGTTCTTCAGAGAGTATGGACATTAAGGACTCACCATCCTCACTTTCAATTGTGTCTACTCAGCAACTTCCTCAAGTTCATATTGATATAGACTCTATAGACTCGTTAATACAGTGTTTGTTTGAGGAAGGGATACCAAGGGCTATGTCTTCTCCACCATCTTCTAATCATATCATTGGGGGGAGGTATGACAACAACAGAAAAGCCCTCATCCTTCTTAGATTTCAAGAGCAACAAGAGATCTTCAACTTTTACACCTTGAACTTCTATGAAAGTCTAGATTTAGTCATAATGCCACTTGTCAATCCAAGCTAATCAAGACAAGCTGACAGAATGGCTCAAAGAATCCAAGACAGGATCATTGCAGAGTTTAGCTTCAGAAGAAGACTAAGGCAATCAGGCTATGTCATCAGTAAATTGGATGTTAAGACAGACCCTAAGATTAGTTTCATAGGGGAAACCTGAACAGAAGGCCTAGTGGCAGAACTTAGGAGCCCAGCCCCAGGCCTAGTGGCAGAACTTAGTGGCAGAACTAAGGCAATCAACTGTTGTAATGATCCATACCCTTTTTGAGACACCTGCTGGTGAAGGTGCTTATCAACCTCTCTCTAGCCAGTGCTCAGAAGCTACATCAAGCAATGAAGGCCAAAGCTCTCTCCACCCTGAGTCACAAAGGTCTTTGAGTGACAAAAGGAAAAGAAAGATGACATCTGAGGAGATTGAGGAGGAGGAGAGAGAGAGGAAAAGGAAACTGAGGGGAGAAAGTTCTTCTTCCGGGTCTGCAAGACTCATGAAGACTGCAATTAGGGTTGCCCCAAACCAAACATTCAGGATGCTGAGTTGAGGGCAGTCAGGATAAACTACTTGCAGACTAGGAACTATGACATTGACAATATCATTTCTCTCCTCTTGGATGAACTTAATGAACTGGTTGACATGGAGAGGTCAAAGGAGAAGAAAGAGGCAGAACATGCAGACCTAGTATTACAAATCAAAGAAGACAGAAGAAAGAAAAGACTGTATAAGCATGTTCCTACTCTCTCCCTAGTTCAATAAAGTCCTGCATAAGAGGATGTGGTTCAACAAGAACCTCAGGTAGATAAAGAAGAAGGCATGATCGAGATGATCAACTTCCTGTGTGCCACAGGCCTCTATCAGACAGAAGCACTTCTTCCCTTATCCTATGACTATGTTGAGTTTGAGTACCTCAAACAACTTGAAGTTGAAATAGTCAAGAAAAGAAAGACAACCAAAAGAAAGCTAAGGGAAGAAGTTGCTAAGTCAAGAGCCATCATCCAAAAGAACATGAAGAAGTCTGCTGACAGATAGAGGATGACGAGCTTCTTGAAGCTGTATGGATTCTCCAGAAGGAAACTTGGTCCCATGTCTCTATCCACTATGGATGAGCATATCAGGGTGATCAAGCAGAAGATAAAGAGTGGAGAGCTGATCGACTTACACTCCCCTCCAAGTCAAGCTGCACCTGAAGTGGAGGTTAAGGTTGAACAACCAGAGACAACACAACCCGGACCCCCTGCTGAATCTTAGCAAGTTTCATCTTTTGATCCATAGCAGGGTCAACCTCCCTCTCCTTCTGAGCCTGTGAGAGAGGATGTCCCAACTGAGAAAGACAATGAAGATCACTCAGGTGCTACAGGCCAGTCTTCTCAGTTAAAAGGAACAAAGAGAAAGAAAAGGATTGCTTCAAAGCCAAAGTCAAAGAAGAAGAAGCCTGCAACCTTTTCTGAACCTCAAGATGAATCAGAACATCCTGAGGATGTGCAACCAGAGGATGCTACATCAACTCTTATTCAAACAGCTCCTCTTGCATCAGGAAGACCCATCTTGTCCTAGACATACACCACAAATCCGGAAAGATGGAATGTCATCATAGATCAAGGCATTGAAAACATCTACACTTGGCAAGACATGTTTTAGTTGCCTCTGCATGATCTCTTTGACATGAGAAGACATTTTGATAGTCTGAAGGATCCTGATCACCTCATGAAGAAGGGAATGGTGATTATCCTAATGAGTACTGTTGATATCTGAAGTCTACTAGTGTTTTGGTAGCATCAGCCTAGGGGAGTTCGTAGAGAATATATGAAGAGGCTGATGCAACCCAAACACCCAAAGTCTCTCCTACATGCTGCATAAGTACAGTGAAGAAGAATGCTTCGGAAGTTTCACACATGCAACAGAAATATTCTAAGTGAAAAATCTTCCGAAGCCAAGACCAATATCTTCCAAAGCCAAAGAAGAAGTCTTCTGAAGCTTCAGAGACAAAGTCTTCCGAAGCTCAACACTTGAAGACAGATTTCTTCTGAAGACTTTTAACAACATGCTTTATCTGATGTAATTTTCCATAAAGCTGGACCCCTATCCGGTACAACTCTGTAAAGTCACCAACTTACATGAGTTGGTGAAAAGGTCCATGCTTTTGGTAACTGTACATTAAGGTCTTGAGTGTGTAACTTTCTACTTCATGTGCTTTATCCTTTTTGTAATAGATAAGGATGTGAGCTATGGCATGTCATAGTCACTAGTCAAAAGGCAATTTGCATTTTGACTCTACAATTGATTTTGTTTTGTGTCTAGTCAATTGTATCTAGTTGGCCTTCAAAGTATGGCCGGCTGTAGGATGTAGTATAAGTATATCAGGTTCTTGTAACTTTCCCTTATGCTTTGTAACACTTGTAATAGAACTTGAGTAAACAATATACTGCAATCTTGAAAGCCATATACTTGTGTATCTTTTTCTATTATTATGTCTCTTACTTAGTTGTGTTCTTAGTATCTTCTACTGTGGTTAATCTAGTTAACTGTTTGATTAAGTTTAGTTTGTTCTCCTCTTTGTGTTGTTGTGTTGTAAGTGACCCCCTTCAACGGTCCTGCAACTATGAACCAGTGGACACAAGTATAGTGTCTCTAACACTCCGTTGCTGACCTCTGAGATACTACATGGCGTTTTCTCAAAAGCCACGTAGTAGGCCATACTTTATTCCACTTATCACCTTTATTAGATAGTTCAGTTACCAACTTTAGTTGGTGACAAAAGGTAAGATTGACATGTCATAACTACCCTATCTTAGATAAGATATCTTAAACTATAGCTTTGTAGTATTTGCTTTAGTTAGAGGATTCCAGCTGGTATCAAAGTATATCTAATTATAGGTAGTATTATATATGCTTTCTTATTGTAACTCATGTAATATGCTTGTAAAAGTCTTGTAATACTTTGAGTTGAGAAGCAATATATGCAAGCACCCTGAAAACTATCTTTGTGTGTTCTTTGTTACTTATTATATTATTATCAACTCTTAGAAGAGACTCTGCTTCATCTCATCCGAGTGTAGTATAAGTGAGTTTGAGAGAAAAACCAAGTGTTAAGTGACAAAACTAATCGTGCAACTTCATTTCCAACCCTAGTCACCAACTTCTAGAGAGAGAGTAGAGAGAGAAGGTGAAGAAAAATAAAGAATTAGAGCTTCGAATGTTAATAGATTGAATATCTGAGTGTTAGAGCACCAAATCACAAGAAAGGATTAAGAAATCCTCGTAAGAATCAGCCTCTAAACCCTTATGTAGATTAAACCGAAATTCTAGATATAGCTTCATTGATGTATAAAGAATCATTTGGATTTTGAAATGTTGTAAAAAATCATATAATGGCCACATTTTTATGTATAAAATAATGTAAAAAGCTTAGATATAGCTTTATTGATGAAAAACTAAGGATTTGGACATAAAAAGTTGCGGTTTTGGGTGAAAACGTTGTGCAAAACTATGTGTTCAAAATGCGAAATTGTGAGTTAATCCTATGAAACTATATTTTCTCAAGTAATTTCGTATCCATGGAATTCTAACGAGTGTGGATAATCTGTCAGGGGTTAGCTACCACGTTTATATGTACCAACCGGGATCAACATTCATTGTCGATCAAAATGGGGCTCTTGCTGTGTGCAATCTCATTTATGATGAAGTGAGAGACAAGGAAAGGATGAAAGATAATGAATATGCTTATTATGACACAAGAAATGTTATCTATTATTATGTATGTGTGGTCATTATAAGAATGATAAATTTTATATGTTCTTATATTACTAAAAAACTAAAACTCACTTAGTAAAGCAAACTTTAATGCATACTAGTTGGTTGGTTAAAGATGAAGCTGAGGATGGCACAGAGATGGGAGCTATTTGGAGGGCGAGGAATGGCATCCATGTTTGTGAATTTTTTATTTTAATTTAAATCAAAGTACAATGTTTTTATTCTATTTGGGAGACAAATGTATGAGTACAATATGATCTACATGTTTTAAATGAATGCTTATTTAATTCTACTATAATGTTTTGTATATAAATTGATTTTATGCTATGATTAACCAACTGTGAGGCTTCCCGGAAATGAGGCCTTACAAGAGTACTCTCCAAACAACTGGTCTCTAGAAGAGAACCAAATTTGTCTCACTTTAAAATTTTTGTTTGTGAAGTATACGTACGAATACTTCAGCCACAACACCAAAATGGGACCTCAAAAATACTAGGTATTTACATAGGTTTTAAGTATCAATCAATTATTAAGTATTTAAAACAACTAACTGGAGACATGTTTGCAGCACACTTTGTTGATTATCATTTTAATGAGAAATTATTTCAAGTCTTAAGAGGAGATAAAAATAAAAAAAGACTGATAACTCAAGGGATAACATGGAATGAATAGTTACTATCTAGTTTTGACCCACAAAGTGGTCAATGTGTATCTAAAGTTCAAAAGATTATACATTTGCAAAGAATAGCAAATGAACTATCGGATGCATTCATAGATACATATGAAGTGACAAAGTCACGTATACCAAGATCAAATACACTTGCTCGAATTGAAATAATCCCAATTTTCAACAAAAACATGGGAGACCATTCGGTTCCAAAGATAAGAACCTACAAAAATGAAAAGAGAACAACATAATGGAGTTGGTGAAATATTAGAAAATGTTAAAAATAAAACCATGGAAAAAATACAAATCCCAAAAGAGACTAATACAAATCCAGAGGAAACTGAAGATTTAGATAAAATACTGGTACCAAACGAACATGAGATCTCTATAAATTATATACAAAGTACTACAACGTGAAACTGAAATAATGCAGTGTTGATTAAACATTTGCATATGATATACCAATGGAAGTAATAAATGAAAATGATTACAAACCTAAAATTATAGAAGAGTGCATCCCTAGAAATGATTGCCAAATTGGCAAGATGCTATAAAGGCTGAATTAGATTCACTCAAAAAGTGAAATGTTTTTGGACCCGTCATCCAGATACCCATATACATCAAAAAGTTTGTCATAAATGGGTGTTTAGAATAAAACGAAATGAAAAAATGAGATTGTAAGATATAAGGCCCTACTTGTAGCATAATGGTTTCTCAAATCCCATGAGTTTATTATGAGCAAATGTATTCCCATGTAGCGGATGCAATAACCCTTTGATTCCTAATTGGTCTCGCAATCTCTAAAGGACTTCAAATGAAACTTATGGATGTTGTAACTGCATATCTATATAGGAATTTTGAAAATGAATTCTATATAAAAATCTCAAAGTGATTAAAAATGTCTGAAGCATTAAAATCAACACATCAAGATATGTTGTCAATAAAACTCAAGAGATCTTTATATGGTCTCAAATAATCTAGTCCATTATGGTACAATAAACTAAGTGTATATCTTAAAAAGGAAGGTTACAAGTCTAATGTAATGAGCCTATGTGTCTTTATAAAACTATCATTCTCAAAATTCACCATAGTAGTAGTTTATGTTGATGACATCAATATTATTGGATCTCTTGAAGAGATAGAAAAGACTATTAAACTGTTAAAGAGAGAATTTAAAATCAAAGGCCTTGGCATCACAAAATTACATCTCATCATGCAATTCGAATATATATGTAATGGTACTTTCATACATCAGTCGAAAATACATTAAAAGATGCTAGTTTGTTTCAATATGAACAAAGCTCATCCATTTAGCATACCCATGATTTCTTGATCGCTAGATACAAATAAAGGGCCTTACCGCCCTCAAGAAGAGGTTGAAGTACTTGGTCTAGAAATACCATACTTAAGTGCAATTGGTGCACTCAAGTAGCAAATAACACGAGGCCTGATATTGCATTCTTGATACATGTACTAGTGAGAAACAGTTCAAACCCAATGCGTAGCATTGAAATAGAATAAATCATATATTTTGGTATCTTTGTGGGACACGAGACTTAGGTCTTTTTTACTAGAAAGATAAAATGATGAGCTTGTTGGATATGTTGATGGTGGATATCTATCAGTTCCATATAAAACAAGATCTCAAACAGGTTATGTATTCACATATGGTAGCATAGCAATTTCTTGAAAATCAACAAAGCAAACACTAACAGCAGCATCACCAAATCATACTGACTTGATAGCATTATATGATGTTGAACTAGAATGCATGTGGTTAAGATCAATGATTAATCACATACAAGCAGAATGAAGTTTGGAATAAATCAAGAATGACCCGACAATTATTTATGAAGAGAATGCTACTTGTGTAGCTCAAATAAAAGAAGTTTATATAAAGGGTGACATAACAAAGCACATCTCACCAAAGTTCTTCTCAGCATACAACTTGCAGAAAGGGGTGATTCATGTTCGTTAGATTAAGTCAAGTGAATCTAGCTGACATGTTTGGAAAATCTCTACCTAGAAACACTTTTTAGAAATTATCACAAAAGATCGATCTTACTAGATTTTAAGAGGTTATCTAAATTGAGGAGGAACATTATACATGTTGTACTCTTTTTTCCTTAACTAGTCCCATTGTGTTTTCTTAGTAAGGTTTTTAATAAGGCAGCATAACTCATCCAGAAAAATAAGTTTTATTTGTAGGTCCTAAAGTACCAATTTAATATTAACTAGAAGCATACTATTACTAGTGTATATGAGTGGTAATATGTTTGAAGGGGAGTGTTGTAACAACACCCATTATTACTATAATCACCCCCTTATCAATTTCATTTGTTTAAATTATTAGCACA
Organism: Flaveria bidentis; assembly: GCA_018326385.1. Classification (NCBI taxonomy): domain Eukaryota; kingdom Viridiplantae; phylum Streptophyta; class Magnoliopsida; order Asterales; family Asteraceae; genus Flaveria; species Flaveria bidentis. The sequence goes on along the minus strand of BJCM01241470.1, from coordinate 1,461 downwards.
GTTATGTTATGATTTTTAGATTCAAGATAATGAGACTATATAATGTAAAGAAAACTATAAGTTTATACTCACTTTAATAATACATATAATTCTTTCTCGATCCTTGTTTCTATAAAGTACACAAGCTATAGTTATAATTATGTAAGTTAGATGATAATTAGGAAATAATTATCACGCATGTTATACGCATAACACTTTCACGTTTTTTTAATGTTGATTTATTTAAAAAGTACAACATACTATACTCAAATACAATAAAAAGCTCAATTTTATGGTCTAATCTTTTAAAAAAATAATTTCGTATAAAAAATTATACGCATTTAAAATATCTAGGGAATTTGATAAAAACTAACAATTGTAGCCTATTTACAAATCTACCCCTCTAGTCCCTTCAATGCATGATAACTTTTCTCGCTAATCTGAACCGTTAGTTCCATAGATCACTGGTTATTATTAGTTTTTACACTTTGTACAATAAACTTTTCCTCTATATATTAGAAAGAGAGGTTGGTTTAAATTAATAAAACCATTTACCAAAAAACCTAAGAAGTAGTATGGTATTAACATATGGAAATATTTAGGATTGAAAATGAAAGGTAATATTAATTTTTACAATCATCAACATATCAACAACATGAAATTTAATTTCTTTTATTTTCTTCAATATGATCCTAATGTCAATCAATTTTATTCTATCTCTTATGTAGTTTTATAATATCATTCAATCGAAACTCAATATATTTTTAATATAAAACAATTTCTTCTTCCAAAAATTATAATCTAAATGTTATTTAGCTTCTTCATCTTTTTCATCATCAGTTTTAAAAAAAGTATTTTAATATTGCATTTATTTTTTTATTTATTCGAAACATAGATAAATAATGTTTTTATAAAGAATTCTTTAATTTTATTTATATATAGAGTTTGAAACATCATCCTCTGTATAATGAAGTCTTTTATTTTCGAGAATCACTTTGATCTACTCAATTTTTTACTTTGTAAATTATGCTATGTCTTCAAACAGGATCACGGATGTTCAAATTAATGATAATTAAATCAATTTTAACATACGTTATGTGTCAAAATACCTCATAAACACAATATGTTTTTTGATGTTTTACCCGAAATGTGTTGATTTACCCTAAATCAACTAAAAACATCTTGTTTTATGTTTAAATAATGCATCATGTATTGTATTATGTGAAAACAATAGTTAATTTGTTGTTTTATGTGATAGTAGAACGAAACATGTTTTTTCGTGTGAAAGCAGGTCATAACATCATGTTTTACATGAAAACAACACAGAAGTGTCTTTTACAAGCTACCAACACTTGAAAATATCACAGAATGTGTTGTTTTTTTGTTAAAACTATAGAAAACATGCTATTTTATTACAGAACAAAAACACGAAAAGTGATCTTTTACCATGTTATTCTTACCATAAGCAACACATCAATATAT
>BJCM01241450.1:0-23502 GCA_018326385.1 Flaveria bidentis | reverse complement strand
TCCAAGAACTCTCAGATAAGGGTTTTATCCGTCCAAGCTCATCTCCTTGGGGTGCACCCGTTCTCTTCGTGAAAAAGAAAGATGGCTCGTTTCGCATGTGTATCGACTACCGTGAGCTCAATAAACTCACCATAAAAAATCGTTACCCTTTGCCTCGAATCGACGACCTCTTCGATCAACTCCAAGGTGCAACTTGCTTCTCCAAAATCGATCTTCGATTTCGGGTTATCATCAATTGCGTGTTCACGAAGATGACATTCCCAAAACTGCTTTTCGTATGCGGTATGGATATTACGAGTTCATGGTTATGCCATTTGGATTAACCAATGCACCCGCGGTATTCAGGACCTCATGAACCGTGTTTGCAAACCATTTTTGGATAAATTCGTAATTGTATTTATTGACGACATCCTCATCTTTTCTAAATCCGAAGCTGAGCATGAGCATCATTTACGTTCCATACTCGATCTCCTAAGAAAAGAACAACTTAATGCCAAATTTTTGAAATGTGAATTTTAGCTAAAAGAAGTTCATTTTTTGGGTCACATCGTTAACGATAAAGGTATTCATGTTGATCCCGCTAAAATTGAGGCCGTAAATGATTGGAAGACTCCATCCACACCTACCGAAATTCGATCCTTCCTTGGTTTGGCCGGGTATTATCGGCGTTTCATTCTAAACTTCTCCAAAATCACGCTACCCCTCACCGCATTAACTCATAAGGGAAAATCTTACGAATGGGGACCGAAACAAGAAGAAGTTTTCCAAACTCTAAAGCATATGCTTTGCAATGCTCCTATCTTAGCCCTCCCTGAAAGAAACGATGATTTTGTGGTATTTTGCGATGCATCCAACCAAGGTCTCAGCTGCGTTCTCATGCAACGAGGTCAAGTTATCACTTATGCCTCAAGACAACTTAAAGTTCACGAGAAAAATTACACAACTCACGATCTCGAACTTAAGTTCCTTAAGGTGGAGATGACACTGCCCTTGGTACCTTCCTTAAAAAGACTCGGAATGAAAAAGTCTATAGAGTCCACATCATTGTGAACTTAAGGAAGTTACTGAGTATGGATAGTCGCAAGTGAAGATGGTGAGTCCTCAATGTCCATGCTCTATGAAGAACTCCCAGATCTGTGTCTGTGATGACTTTCTCTCCCTTTTTGGTAGCATCAACCACTTGCATAGGTGAGCTAGAGGTTAGATCAATAACATTCACAGGCTCTTGTGTTCCTAGTTGAGCTCTTCTTAAAGGTCTGCTAGCTAGTTTTTCCTTAAGATAAGATATTTCAAGTTGCTTATCATTGACCCAATTATGCAGGGTAGTCACCTAAGATTCAAGATGACTAACCTTGGAGACTAGATAGGTGCATGTTTGTGACAGTTTTTGCACCTTTAGCCTCGGATTCCCCTCATCTTCATTAGAAGAATCATGGGGGGATGAGAGAACTGGACCAAAGTCCTCTCTCTCACCACTAACATGGAGTTCTTGGCTGCTGGTTTTCCTCTACTCATTGACAACTTCAGTTGAAGTGTTAGTGGGCTAAGCTGCCATGGTTGAGGTCTGACAAATGTAATCACTTGCTAATGTGAGAGTCTCTTTCATATGGATTTCCTGAACAGGTTCAGAAGGATCCACCTCAGTAATAGGTGATTGATGTGGGCTAGACATAGGTGACTCAGGAGCACTCATCTCTCTTTGAGTAGGGGAGGAGTAGAGAGACTCATGGTATTCACTGAAACCTAAGTCTTCATTAGTATAGAAGTCAAGGTTGGGAATTGGGTGGTTTAAGTCTAGAGGTTGGGGATGGTAAGTGTCCCCTAAAGGTTGTTCACCTAAGTGTTGAGACTCAAAGTGAAAGCTTAAGGTAGTTGGGCTTGTGAGCTTATCAAGCTGAGCATGAGGAACCTCAGCACTTATCCTTGAAGAGATGGGAGTGGTTTGCTCCTTAGGAGAAGTGGGAGCTCTAGTAACCACTTCCTTCTGTAAGAGTGAGTGTATGGGGGCCTGCACAAACTCAATAGCTTTAGCAGGGGTTCATTTGGATTTTCTTTTGTAGGTATGGGTTATTTGAGGCCTTTTTGGTGGTTGGGAGGTAGAAGGTGTGGGTTCAACACTAGCTTGTGTTGCTAGGTTGTCACCTTGAGCAATGAGCTCTAACATTTTGGGGACAAGGGCTGTTTCTACCCTTGAGAAGCCTACAGTTGGCTTTTTTAAGATTTTAAAGATGTTAGGCTTCATCTGTCCCAATTTAAAAATATTACATGTTTCCCTCAACTGTGAGCCCAGTTCACAGTTAAGAATGTATTGAACATAAATAGGAAACATGTAATACTCCAAGGAGTCCAAGTTGGCAAGTAAATTGGTATAAATAAACTGAGAGTACCTGAACTTGACCCCCTGAACCATTCCATGCACTATGAAGGAGAGATTCTCAAGAATCTGGTCCCACCCTCCATGCTTGTTTGACAAGTTGTGGATAACCACATGAAGCAGGTATTTCCACCGGATTGAGACCTTCCCTTTCCTGAAGGTTACAAAAAAATCTCCCTCATAGCCCATCTACTCAAAGGAATGATTGATAGCCTCCTTTGGGAAGAACAACTCACCTTTTTCATCATCCAGCTCAAGATGGTTATCGATGATGGCTGGAGTGATAAAGATTGTCCACCCCTGCATTATGGCAGACAGTACCTTCTCCCCATCCACAATGACCTCTTGGCAGGTCTTCGAAAATTCAAGCAAGTGATCCTCATAGAGAATAGGATTAATGGTGAGGGAGGTGTAGTAGTTTGACAATGCCAGAAACGGCAAACCTCTAAGAAACTATCATCTTTCTTAGAGTTCAACATAGCAACCTGGTTGTGTTGCCTGTGAAGTTGCATGGAGAAATCAGGGTTGTTTCTAAGATTTAGATTGGCCATTTTGAGAATCTTAAGGGTGAAGGAAGATGAATAACAAAGGCGGTTTGGGAAAAATTAGGTCAGATAAATAGTGCAGATGAAGAAGATAATGAAAGAGGGGGGAACCGTTGGGTTTATATGTCAAAAGGATCTGAGACAAAGTTAATGAAAGAGGATATATTTGGAAATCCGAAAGACGGTCCCACCTCTAAAAAGTAGTTTATTTTTCCCAAAAAGTAGTTTTCTTGGAAGTCAAGAAATGTTCCAAAGGTTATTTTGCTTTAGAAGTTCGTAAAGGAAAGCTTCCGAAGGCAAATTGACTTCAGAAGATATTTCAAAGATTTTTGAGAATTTTGTTTCGGAAAAGATTTATAACTTAGAGTGTTTATTCTAGGAAGAATAAAAACTTCCGAAAGAAAATTTCTTTTGGAAGAAAATTTGTTCTTATAAAACATACAAGTATTTTTGTTGATTTTAAGCTTTGGAAGATATTTTAGAAATTTCTTCCGAAGGTAAAACTACTTAAGTAGATATTTGTTTGCTAAGATATAAGTTTCTTTCGAAAGTAATTTTAAATCTTCTGAAGGATAATCAAAATTTTTAAAAAAAATCTAAGGAATGTCTTTTAAAAAGATTTTACTTCCAAAGAGAACAAGGGCTTATGAAGGTAATAAAAGAGACAACTTAGGACACACATGTTTTAGAAATAATATGATTAAGTTTTAAGAAAAAAAACTCAATGTTAATCATCCCAATAGCTTATACAAGATATTTGAATCTTTGTTCATCAAAAGCTTTGGTGAACATTCATCATATTATTCATTTGAGTTAATGTTCACTAGTTTGATTAATTCCTTTTCAAAATTATCTCTAATCAAATGATACCGGATATTGATGTGTTTTGTCCTTGAGTGTTGCATATGATTCTCTATGATTAAGATAGAACTATTTTTGTCTATGTGAATGGGAGTCTCCTTAAAGTTGAATCCATAGTCTAGCATTTGATTCTGCATCCAAAGCACTTGAGCACAACAGCTTGCAGCAGCAATGTATTTAGGCTCAGCAGTTGATGTAGATACACAAGATTGTTTCTTACTGCCAAAAGACTATCCTTCTACCGAGAAATTGACATCCCCCTAATGTAGACTTTGCAGTCATGTTGAAACCACCATAGTCATTATCTATATAAGCATATAGATTGAAATCAGAGTTCTTTGGATACCAAAGGCCAAGTGATGGAGCACCTTTGAGATATCTTAGAATTCTTTTGACAGTGATTAGGTGTGACATCTTGGGGATATCTTGCACAAATACATGTAGCAAACATGATATCAAGCCTGCTAGCTATGAGGTACATAAGAGACACAATCATTTCCTTGAAAAGATGCTCATTAACACACTCCCCTCAAGATCAGGTCCATGGGAGTGGTTTCTAGCTATGGGTGTCTTAGCAACCTTACAATAAGTCATGTTGAATCATTTAAGTATGTCTTGAACATACTTTGACTGACTTATGAAGATGCCATTGTCAACTTGCTTCACTTGAATTCCAAGAAAAAAAGTGAGTTCCCCGATGGCACTTATTTCAAACCTATCATTCATTAGCTTTTCAAAGTCTTTGTAGAGCTTTGAATTAGTAGACCCAAAGATAATGTCATCCACATATACCTAAACTAGCATTATGTCATTTCCTATTCCTTTAATGAAGAGAGTTTCATCAATAGTACCCCTCTTGTAGCCATGCTGACAAAGATACTGTGATAGAGTCTCATACCACTTCCTTGGTGCTGGGTGTAGGCCATAAAGAGCCTTATCAAGCTTGCATACATAATCAGGATGTTCAAGATCTGCAAACCCAGGTGGTTGTCTAACATACACCTCTTCATCAATCATCCCATAAAGAAAAGCACACTTGACATCAAGCTGGTAAACCTTAAAGTTTTTGGATGCAACAAAAGCTAGACATATCCTGACAGCTTCAAGTCTTGCTACAGGAGCAAAGACATATGTGTAGTCAATTCTTTCTTCTTGAGTATACCCTTGAACAACTAGTCTTGCCTTGTTTTTGATGACAAGTCCTCTATCATCCTTCTTAGTTATGAACACCCATTCGGTTCCTATAGTAGGCTTCCCATGAGGAAGAGGACATAGGTTCTAAACCTTCTATCTTTTGAATTGAAGTAGCTCCTCTTGCATAGCTTCAACCCAAATTCCATCCTTTATAGCTTCATCAATTTTCTTTGGCTCTATCTGGGACAAGAAACAAGAATGAAGAAAAACTTTTGCAACATGGGTTTGTCCTCTAGTTCTTACCCTTGTATCAACATCTCCAATGATGTTTGCAGAAGGGTAAGACTTGTGGATCCTTAGCTAAAGGATCATAACAAGTTGCTTAGACAAATCTAAATTAGAGAAATTCAGATCTGGCAATAAGGATTCACCCTCCACATCAGCACACTTATGAAGATTAACTTGATCTAATGAGTGTGTGACATCATTAATGTTGTCATCAATAGCATGGTTATTAGCATCAAGAAATTCCTGATCACTGTCACCACCACCATGCTCTCCAACATTTGAAGCTCATTCTTCTGAGTTGTGTGTCTTTAAGATGGAATTTAAAGGTACCCCAAAAGCATCAGCAGGACTTATCATTGATGTGCTGGTAGATGCTTAATTTGAAGGATTGGTTACCACTGGCTCTGAAGATGTATAGCTTGAAGGTCTGCTAAGCTCAAATCTTGGATCAGGATCACCTGTGGATAATATATCTGTAGACCCTAAATCATGCTCACAAGATTTGTTGAAACAATTGGTAACTAAATCAAGATCAAATAGCCAATCAGGACTAGAACCTTTCACACTAGGAGTGTACTCATTGAAAGTCACATTGGCTGACTCTTCAACTATTTTAGTTCTGAAATTGTATACTCTATAAGCCTTATCTTGGGAAGAGTATCCAATAAAGTGTCCATCATCTTATTTCTTAGCAAACTTGGAAATTTGATCTTTGGTATTCAAGATGGACAAGGACATCCAAATTTCCTGAGAAAACCAATGAAAGGTTTCCTCTTGTATCAAAGTACATAAGGAGTCTTACAATGAGCCTTAACCACTAAAACTCTTTTGCACAGAGCAGGTAGTGTTCACTGCTTCTGCCTTGAAGGTGATGGGCAGTTTAGAGTCGGAAAACATAGTTCTTGCAGCTTTAATAAGTGTCCTGTTTCTCCTCTCAGCAATATCATTTTGCTGAGGAGTCCTTGGAGCACTATATTGTCTTGTAATACCCTTTTAATCACAAAATGCATCAAGGATTTGGTTCTTGAATTCAGTTGCTTGATCACATCTTATGGTCTAGACCTTGTGATCATATTGATTCTCAATATTTAAGATGAAATTCTTTAGAATCTCAGGAGTCTCATCCTTAGTTCTAAGGAAGAAGACCCAAGTGAATCTTGTAAAGCCATCTATGATCACTAAACAGTAAAAGGTCCTTCCTAGACTCATTACACTAGTTGGGCCAAAGAGATCCATTTGTAACAAGTGTAGAGGAGTAGTGATGGAGTTTCTTTCTTTTTGTTTGTGACATACCTTGTGTTGCTTCCCTTTCAGGCATGCCACACAATGATCATCACCTGTAAACTCTTTCTTTGGCATTCCGGTTACCAAATCATTCTTAATAAGTTTATTCATGTTTTTAAAGTTTACATGGCACATTCTTTTATGCTAGAGGAAAGACTTATCACTATTTGCTTTAGACAGAAAACATATAACTTCTCCTGAGGGAGATGTTTCTTGTAAATTCATCTAGTACATGTTCCCTCTCCTTAGGGCTCTAAGCAGAATATGCTCATAAGGCATGGCCACTCCAGTCTTGAGAACAATGCACTCATGCTCAGTAAAGAGCATGTTACGACTCTGATAACAAAGTTAGGATACACTCATAAGGTTGTACCCAAGCTCCTTGACAAAATTTACCTTCTCAATGTTAAGCTTACCATTTGTGACCTTGCCCCTTCTAGTAATGTAACCTCCCGTATCTCCTCCAAAAGAAACTGGTCCTTCATTGATTCTTTCAAATTTTGGAGTAGTGACCTATTTCTTGTCATGTGCCTGGAACAACCACTATCAATGATCCATACATTTTTGTTTATCTTGAGTTGTTCCTGAACAAAAGAGATGGTTAGTTACATTTGGAAACCCAATCCTCATTGGTCTTGGGCTCATCAAAAGAAGTTGAAGACAATGCAACAGTAATTGATCCTATAGTCATGCTAGAAGGATCATTTGCCGAAGTTGATGATGAACTCTCAGCCACTTGGTCTTTCTTTGACTTCCACACCACCATTGGAAGCTTAGACTTGACCTTCAATACTTCAGAAATTTTGTTGACTTCGTAAGTTTTGATTTCTAGGACTTCAGAAGATCTCGCTTTCACTACCGCAGACTTCAGTACTTCGGAAGTATTCCTTTTGGAGCTTCTGAAGGCAAGTTTTCACTTGTCTTCTTCTTCATTTTGGAGCTTCTGTAGGAAAAAGATTTTCCTTCCGAAGCTTGCATCTTCTTCTCCAAACTTTTAGAAGTTTCTTTTTTTGTGATATGGAGAGTACTCTTTGGATTGTAAACATAATCTTTAGCAATGTGAGAGTACTCCCACACATAACCCAATCCATTTTCTTCCTTCTAGGAGTCTTCTTTTAAGAACCAGACTGAACTTTATCACTTCCACTCTCCATCTTCATCTTCTCAGATGATGTGGCAATTCTTGTGGGGTTAGAACTATATTTGGAGCTTGATGGTTCATGTTGTACAATAGTGGTGCACAACTTATCAGCCTTCTTCTTGATGATGTGATGATTTGGACATGAACTAGAACTCTTGTTGTTGGAGTTCAAGTTTATGTCCTCAATTTTAACCACATCAAAACCTGCAGACGTAAAGACTTGTTTTTGTGCAGAGTTAAGGTGGCCTTGATCTCTTGAGCCTTCTTGGGCTTTCTTTTTGCCTTTCTGATCAAGTTCTTTCTCCTGGACTTGGTCATCCCACCAGCTTTACTCTCCTTAGAGGGATGATGACCTTTCTTAGAATGCTCTTCTTCACTCTTCTCAGAGCCATTCTTCACCATCTCATCTTCATTCTCTTTAGTCAAGGGTCTATGAGGGAAAGATCATTTTCACAAGTTCCACACCTCGGAGATCTTACAGACAAGATTGTGTGTGGAGGAGCTATCTCACAAGATACTAGTCCCTACTTATTCTGATAACAAAATTTTGCATGCAAGTATTAGGATATCATGTTCTTGAAGGTCTCTTCTTTAAGAACACATTTTTCTACCCCTAGCTTTGCTAATCACAAGGTCAGCCTGGCATTCAGATAACTTGGTATAAGATCCTTGATATGGGTCCTATAATTTGTGTGCTCATGTTTAAGAACTTCATCTACTTTCCTTTTTTACTTTATCAGCTCCAGAAACTTTATATTAACATCTTCTTAAGACTCTATCTCAGTTACCTTCTCAATCATATTCAATTTTGTTTCCTTCTCTTTTTTCAGTCATACTTTCTTTTAACTTTTCCATCTCTTCAAACAATCTCTTAACTTTATCTTCAAGATCATTAATAATCAATTCTTTATTTTCATTATTTTCTTTTAGGAAGGCATTCTCTTCTTGTAGCCTTTTGATTATCTCATCTTGATCTACAATTTTTGCTTTCAGCTCATCTATTGTCTCATCATCAAAATTAGTCTCTGTTTGCACACACACATCATTAGTTTGTTCCATTACTAATTCATTAACTTCAGTATTCTTATTTTCTCTTTCTTGTACTAGAACATCCTCCATTACATTCTGTGTAATTGGCTCAGATAAGATAGTATTAATGAACTCAAAGTCAAAATTTTGATTGTGATCTAAACTTGTTTGAGCATCATTAGTCATGTCAACATTTTATACATTCTCTTCTTCTCCTTGATCATTAATTTCAACATCAACTTTAGGATAATCATCTCAAACATCTTCAATTCTATGATCAAAAATAGCTTCTTCACTATGCATCTCTTGAATAGTATCATCAACATTTCCTCTAGAAGCACAACCTTGATCATCATTATTTTGATTATCATCATCATTAGAATCATCATCATCACTACTAGAAGAACTTTCATCTTCATCCTCTTCTTCTTCATTCTTTTCTTCCGATTGTTCTTCTCCAATCACTTCTTTCATTACATCCTCAATTAAGTCATTAGGATCAATAAGCACATCCTCTATCAAATGAAAATGTTGTTAATAAAGATCAACTTCATCCATGACTACATTCCTCATGTAATCAAATAAAGGAACATTTAGTGCTCTAGTGATAATTGCTAATCTCTTATACAGAATCTCATACATGTGTTCAAGTTCAAGTCTGTCTCCTTCTTCTCTATGCACATATAAATTAGGATGATCTTCATTAATGATCAACTGTAAGAATCTTGGATGCATCAGATACTTATTTCTTTTGCCCTTCCTTAGATTGAAGATAAACCCATTCATGATCCACTTAGTCATATTGAATCTTCTATTTGTGGCTAAGGCAATGATAGGAGATGTAATGTCTATTGGGAATGAGTTCCATCCAGCACTTCCTTTAGACATGTAATGTTGAAATATGTATCAAAGCAACTTCCAATGGTTGTACGCCTTTGCCCTAAAGAATTGTTTCTTTGGGAAGCTATTGGATCAAGAGGAAGGCTGGTGCAACCAAAACCAAATCACTTAGACAAATTCTGGTGCAATTTACAAAGGACTTCTGAAGCTAAGTATGGAACTTCAAAAGGAAATAGAGTTCTTCCGAAGACAATGTAACAGTTTTACTTCCGAAGACAAAGTGTTCATTTATGAAGATCAAGTCTCAGAAGAATAGAATAGAAGTGAACTTCTAAAGTATGAAGAACAGAAGAAGTTCATCAAGCCTCAGAAGAAGTAGCCTCTTCCGAAGTATAAGTGGCTTCAGAAGTACTTGTTCTTCCGAAGCCATTTAACTTCGGAAGACACTGCTATGAACCAGTGGACATCAATATGGTCTTTGACACTCCACTACAGACCTTTGATACTGTATGGCGTTTTCCTAAAAGGCCATGTAGTTGACCATACTTTATTCTACTATTCACCTTTTTATGTTAGTACAAGTTACCAACTTCAGTTGGTGACAAAAGGTAAGTCAAGGACATGTCCTGACTACCATATCTTAGATAAGACTTTATCTAAGATACCTTAAACTATTGCTTTGTAGTATTTGCTTTAGTTAGAGGATTCCAGCTGGTATAAAAGTATATCTGGCTGTAGGTAGTATTATATATAGTTTCTCATTGTAACTCATAAATCATGCTTGTAAGAGTCTTGTAACAGTTTAAGTTGAGAAGCAATATATGCAAGTACCTTGAAAATTATCTTTGTGTTCTTTGTTACTTATTATATTACTATCAACTCTTAGAACAGACTCTGCTTCATCTGATTTGAGTGTAACTTAAGTGAGTTTGATAGAAAAACCAGGTGTTAAATGACAAAACTGATCGTGCAGTTAGTATCAGAGCTTTTTAGGCTCTTCATTGTGAGATCTTACCATTCTAATCAACCTGTTTTTCACTCCTCCTTATACCTCTCTCAAAATGCCCTTAACAAGTCTGAAGTAGAGATGGGAACTATGACTAAAGCTCCCATCATCACTCCTGAAAACTTCAGGTCATGGAGCAGACGCATGCAAGGCTTCATCACGTATCAAGACAGCAAAATGTGGTATTCTATTGTTAATGGCCCGTATAAACCCAAGGTGGCAACACCTAGTGGAAACGGTGCTATGATAGAGAAGGCTGTTGAAGACTACTCTGCTGAGGACCGAAAGAAGATGGACGTTGACAACAATGCAATGACTATTCTTATGACTGCAATATCCACCTCCATCATGGTGGGGTTTGAGCATTGTAAGTCAGCTAAAGAACTGTTTGATGCACTTGGTCAAATGTACTCTAGCTCAAATGACTCCAAGAAGGAATCACTAAAGTAGCAGTTTGAGAACTTCACCTATATTGTTGGAGAGACTCTCAGTCAGTAATATTTCAGGTACATGGATCTCATTTCCTCCCTTCAGTCTGTGAAGATAAATCCTAAACTTAGAGACCTCACAAGAAATTTCATAAGTGTTCTTCCTAATGAGTGGACATTCTACTCTCTCTCTCTATCAAGAGAACACAAAACTTGAACACCCTCACCATGACTGAACTTTATGGCATCCTTGATGGATACTGTTTAAAGATTGAGAGCAAGAAAGGCCATGAGACAAGCAGACCCCTGAGTCTTCCTGCTAGCAACGCCTTGATGGTTGCTAAAGGCTCAGAACCCATACAACCTCAACGGTACCTGACATACAACCAGCAACCATCCTGCTCATCTGGACCATACATCACATTTCCTGAGACTCCAAGGTCTCAACAGACTTAGCATAGTTCATTTTAGGACAACTATGCCTTTGTTTTAGCAAAATGGACACTCTAGTGATTTTCAGTACTGCTTTCATGATCTAGAGTGCTTCAGTCCAGATGATGTAGAGTGCGTGGACATTGTCCAAAAATGGCTCTTTTAACCTATAGAGCAAAGAAGTTCTTTCAGATAACTGGAAGGAAATTTCCCCAGAACCCAACCAAAAGCAAATTTGGGTTTGACAAAACTAAGGCCAAATGTTACAAGTGTAACAAGCTTGGTCATTATTCAAGGGAATTCAAGGCTCCTAAGTCAAATCCGGGAACCCCACAGGCCTGCACACATCCCTCTACATCAAAGTCTACTAGAAAGTCGACTGAGACAGTTGCAATGGCTCAAGAAGTCAACTCAAGCTTTATGGTGCAGGATATGACTCCTTCTCAAGCACTCATGGCAGGAACAGACGACAACAAGGTATATGAACATCTTTGTACTCCTGCATGTGTTGCTAAGGTTAAACTGTATAAGGACTACAATATGGAGATTAAATCTGATATTGAGTCTTTATATGTTTTGAAATCTGATTTTAAAAGGGCTGAATCTGAATACCAAAGAAAAAGTTAGAGAAAACTGTTTCCCTATTTAAACATGAACACACAAATTACAACACACAAATAAAGGATTTAATATCCAAATTTTCTAAGGCACCAGCCCAGCTTGTCACTGTTGAGGCTTAAGCCAAGAAGTATGCTATTTCTGAACAAAACTTCCAAACTGTTATTGCATTATCCTCCCAATCCAAAATTTGTTATGAAAACAAAGGAGGGTTGGGGACCAATGAAATTGCTCCACCACATTCTTATGAGTCCATCAGACAACCTAGATGTGGTACTGAAGAGCAAGAGGTCCCATTTGCTGACCCATCTTCACATGAGTTGAAGAATGATGCAATAATAGAGGCCACCATAGGGAACGAATAGGTAAATCAACCTACCTGTCCTAGTGAAGATCAAATCCTAACCACCAAAGTCATAAGAAGAAGAGCTAAAGCTGCAAGAAGAACTGCCAAGAAAGTGGCTGAATCCAAGCTGATGATTGACCCAAAACAAAAGGGTGTATTCATCTTAGTTGGATTCCAAGTGGTAGGTAACTCTAACCTAGGAAAGGAGTGTAGTACCAACACTCCTATCCTACCAAAGGATTAGAAGTGACGGGAAAGGTTGCTGATAAAGAGAAAAAGAAAAAGAAAGAGCAACCCTCAAGCTCCTAAAAGACTAACATTGCATGCATAATGTGTGGTCTGCAAAACCACATGGCTAAAGATTGTTACTACAATCCTGCTAGCACACATTATGCAAAAATGTTAAGAAAGAAGGAGTCATGTAAGGTTTCTTATTTGGACCCTTCAAACCTTCCAAAAAGAAGACTTCTTCAGAAGAAAAGGTGGTGAAGGATTCTTCAGAAAAGAAAGAAGCTTCGGAAGAATGCCATGCTGTGCAAGCCTTAAAAGGCAAATCCTTTATGATCAACCAAATGATGGATTGGAAGATCAAGAAGGATGTTGCAGCCCAAACCTCTTCTTCAAAGACATCCATTAAACCCCCATGCTTAACCTTTGGTTCAATTATGTCACTATCATTGGAAGAACCCAAGACCAACAAGGCTTGGGTCTCCAAACAAAACTAATCATCTCATCTTGTGGATAGTAACATCCATATGACAATAATAACAATGTCTGGATTGTGGATAGTGGATACTCTAGGCACATGATAGGGAATAGATCTCTCCTTCAACAATTTCAACATTTTAATAGAGGTCCCTTCTAATTTGGAGGTGAGGCCGGAGGATATATTTCTAGCAGAGGAAGTATATCCAACGGAAAGTTTAACTTGACAAAGTCAATTTTGTCAAACAGCTTGAACACAATCTGTTAAGTGTTTCTTAGTTTTGTGATCAAAAGCATCAAATGCTTTTCAAAGAACATGCCTCAAACCTGGGATGACAATTCCTCAAGAATTGGTGCTTCTTAGATCTCCCAGGAAAGGGGATATGTATAAGCTAGATATGAACAATGCTTCCCAAATGGGTGAAGTATCATGCTTCTTTCCAAAACTGATAGTGATGAGTCAACACTTTTGCATAAACGTATGTGTCATGTAAATTTTAAGACAATGAATAAATTGGCTAAAAATAAATTGGTATATGGTTTCCCTAAAAAGGAATTTTTCTGCAAAGATAACTATGTTGCATGCCTGAAAGGAAAGCAACACGGGGCATCTCACAAATCCAAACGTGTTAACTCCATCACCACTCCATTACACTTATTGCACATGGATCTATTTGGTCCCACAAGTATAATAAGCATTGGAAGGAAATCATAG
Organism: Flaveria bidentis; assembly: GCA_018326385.1. Classification (NCBI taxonomy): domain Eukaryota; kingdom Viridiplantae; phylum Streptophyta; class Magnoliopsida; order Asterales; family Asteraceae; genus Flaveria; species Flaveria bidentis. The sequence continues at coordinate 9,756 of BJCM01241450.1, read as the reverse complement.
TGCCTTGTGATTGTTGATGATTTTACAAGATTTACATGGGTATTCTTATTAAGATCTAAAGATGAAACTGCTGAAACATAAAAATCTTTAATTCTTAAAATTGAAAATCAAATTGGTCACAAGGTTAACATAATTAGAAGTGATCAAGGGACTAAGTTTAAGAACTTCGTTCTTAACCCATTCTGTAACTCAAAAGGGATTGCCAGACAATAGAGTGATACTAGAACTCCTTAACAAAATGGTGTTGCTGAGCGGAGGAACAGGACATTTATTGAGACTGCTCGAACTATGTTAGCTGATTCCAAACTACCTCTAAAATTCTAGGCAGAGGCAGTCAGCACTGCATGCTATGTGCAGAATAGAGTTCTTGTAGTTAAGCCACATGGAAAAACACTTATGAGTTATGGAACAAGAGGCTACCGTTCATTGGCTTTCTAAGGTCCTTTGGCAGCAGGTGTACCATACTTAACACAAAGGACCATTTGGCAAAATTTGCTGAAAAGTCGGATGATGCTATCTTTGTTGGATACTTTTCTGGCTCTAAAGCTTATATAGTTTACAACATCAAGAATTAACAATTTTAGGAATCATCTAATATTGTTGTTAATGAGAACACTCCTTGTGTTAGGGGGAATGGCCCTGATCATATTTTTGATTTAGAATTGTTTCCAAACTATTCTAAAACATCTTATGAGAATGTTTCAGTTGGAACAGGTGCTCAAAATGATTCTGATGTTGATCAACTGTTTGAGCTACCCATGCCTCTTCCAAGTTCTCCAATAGCTGCCAGAAATCAAGCTTCCACTATTGGTAGATTTGATAGTATAACTGTATCAAGGGATAGTGAAGCTTCAACCAGTGCATCACCTACTGATCCTCAAAATTCATCAGGTGATCCTGCACAACAGCAAGCTGATGGAAGTAGCATCTTAAAGGAACATGCAACTGTTAATGATACTTTACAACCAACAATTGATTATGTTTCTCATTCATTCAATCAGTCCTCATTGAATGAGTTTGAAACAATAGTTGGACAAAGTGTTCTAGTTCCTGAGCAGAATATGTCCAATGTGGATCTATCTTTGCAACTGGAAGTGATTCCTTGTCTCTGGATTCATAAGATTCATCTAGCTGAGAACATCATAGGGGATGTCTCTGAAGGTGTGAGAACAAGAGGACAGACTCATCATGGGAATGTCTGCTTGTACTCATGCTTTCTGTCCCAAATGGAACCCAAGAAGGTAGAAGATGCCTTTGATGATAGTAGCTGGGTTGAACCGATGCAAGAGGAGTTGCTTCAATTCAAGAGACAAAAGGTTTGGAACCTATGTCTGCTACTATTTTATCAAGTACCTATAGGCACAAAATAGGTTTTCAGGAACAACAGAGATGACAAAGGCTTGATTATCAAGAATAAGGCTAGACTTGTGGTTCAAGGATACACTCAAGAGGAGGGAATCAATTATACTAATGTCTTTGCACCTCTTGCAAGACTTGAGGCAGTTAGGATCTTCCTTGCTTATGCTGCATCCAAGAATTTTACTATCTATCAACTTGATGTCAAGTATGCCTTTCTATATGGGGATATAGATAGGGAAGTCTACGTGTGCCAGCCTCCAGGATTTGAAGACCCACAGCATCCCAACTGTGTGTGCAAATTGGATAAAGCTCTATATGGGCTGCACCAAGCACCTAGGCTATGGTATGAGACTTTGTCTTAGTTTTTTCTAAAGAATGGTTACACTAGAGGAACCATTGACAAGACTCTCTTCATAAGGAAGTCTGGAAAGGATATTTTGCTTGCTCAAGTCTATGTTGATGACGTCAACTTTGTTCTTCAAACAACCAAATGTGCAAAGACTTTAAAAGCATTATGAAGAAGAAGTTTGAGATGAGTTCCATGGGAAAAATGGACTTTTTCCTTGGAATTCAAGTGAAGCAATTGAAAGAAGGGTTCTTCATCAATCAATCTAAGTATGTCAATGACATCATAGAAACATTTGAAATGAAAGATTGTAAGCCAGCCAAGACACCCATACCCAGAAACCATAATCTTTGTCCTGACTTTGAGGGGGAGGATACTGATCAACATTAGTATTGGGCTATTATTGGTTCTCTGATGTATCTCACTGCTAGTAGACCTGATATCATGTTTGCAACTTGCATTTGGGCAAGATATCAGGATGCTCCAAAGGTGTCTCACCTAGCTGCTACCAAGAGAATCCTCAAATACCTCAAAGGAGAACCCTAAACTAGGTCTCTGTTATCCTACAACAATGATTTTATTCTCTATGGATACTCAAACAGTGACTATGGTGGCTGCAACATTGACAAGCAATCAATATCAGGAGGATGCCAATTTCTTAGTGGAAGGATCATCTCATGGCAATGCAAGAAACAATACTGTGTCTCTTGGTCAACTACTGAAGCTGAATACATTGCTGTTGCAAGTTGTTGTGCTTAGCTACTGTGGATTCTGAATCAGATGTTAGACTATGGATTCGACTTTATGAGCACTCTTATCCGTATTGACAACAACAGTGCTATCTCTATCACTGAAAAGCCTGTGAAATACTCCAAGACAAAGCATATTGATATCATGAGCCCACTAACCTATTTGAAAGCCCTTATGGTGAGTATTTATACTCCTCTGAGCAACCATAAAGGGATGGCCCTACCAGAGGCTCAATGCCTGTAGACATTGATCAAGGTCCTGGGTTAGTAGGTTTAGCTTCTATATCTTTCACTGACCTTCTTTTCAAAACTGATGAAGAGATTACGTCTCTTCATGGAAAGGAAGTTGATCTACAACACTCTCTCCAAGATCAATAGAGCCTAGAGAGACCTGTTTTCTCTAGCCCCCATGAGCAAACCTTTACTGAGGTGAGTCCCACTAATGTGGAGGGGACTCATGCAGATTTAGTTGCCACTACAGAAGATGCCTCAATGGATCTTCTGGATAGTGGTAACATTTCTAAGACTAAATCTCTGGCAACAATGCCTTTTGATGACTCTGAAAGAGACGTCATAAAGCACGAGAAACCAGGGTGCTAAGAAACCACATCTGGTGGTGAGGTTGAACATACTAGGTATGTTACCTCATTTCCCCGCGATTCTTCAAAAGAAGATGAGGGAATACTGCAACTCACTATACAATACCTGATTTCTAAACTCTCAAACCTTGAACCCAAGGTTAGGACTTTAGAGGATAGGTCCGCCACTCAGCAACTTTAGATTGATAATCTCAAGGGTCAACTAGCTGAGAAACAGATTGAGAGATCTGTTAGGCATGTACCCATTAAGGTCTCCTTGACCTCTTCCTTTAGCTCATCTAGCTCTCAAGATGATGCTACCAAAAAAAAGGGGGAGAATGTTTAGAGATAAACACCTGTGGAACCACTGAGCCAAACTTCTACCTCCAAATTTTCGTCTCCCATTGCAACTACTATTTCTGAGACATCCCAAGTTGTACTACAAATTGACCCAAGGATGCTCAGAGATCTCTATAGACTCTTCCCCAAGTTTCTATTTAGATACTCTCTAGATCAGCCTAGCCCTAGTGCGGCTATGATGTAATTCGGAGCTGAAGAGCTTCAGAGGTTAAGTGCACCTTCTACCACTGTGGAAGAAGTTGGTCAACCTAAGGTCCCAATGGAACCTAAGATTCAATTCGAAGGGGAAATGAGGACTGATGGCCCAGCAACAAAAACAGTTGGGACAGAAACTACAGTCCCTCATACTTCCGAAGCCAAAGTCAAAGCCACGGAAGAACAAACTGAGTCTTTCGAAGCTGAAATGGAAGATGCTGAAGGATTGTTCTCACTGTTTGAGGATCTAATCATCACAGATGCAATTCTAGAGCTGGTATCTGAGGTGAATAGTGAGGACTTTCTCAATCAACCTCTAGCTCAAACACCTTCACTACCTCTCTCACAATCTGAATCCTCTCTCCAAAGAACCACCAAAGTCAAGCACTTCAAAGGATGTTAAAGGAAAGAAGAAAATGATTGCAGAAGAGCTTCAGGAGGAGGAAAGGATTGAAAAGCTTAAAAGAAAAGGCAGACTTCCAACTGGGAAGCTGTTAGCTGCTAGTTCCAAAGCAGCTACAACCAACCAGGAGACAATAAGCAATAAGAAGAGGGTAGAGATCATTGTTCAGCTCTTCAAGCTTGGAGCAACCAATAAAGACATACTCCTGGTACCATTAGAGGAGTTGTTAGAGCTGGAAAAGGCAACCAGGCTGCGAAATGAGCAACAAAAGGAAGCAACATGGTTAGCCTTAGAGGAACAAAAAGAAATAGAAAAGAGGGAAGCTGACATGCAGATCCAGAGGGAAAGGATAGCTTTCCTAACCTCCTGAGGTTTCTCTCTTCAAGAACTATCTCCACACAATGATGAGACGATCCAGTGGCTCTTCAACAAAGAGCAAGATCTATTGGAGAAGGAGAGAAAGAAAACTGCAAGAGAAAAGTTGAAGGAGAAGAAGAAGAAGGAGAAGAAGCAAGGGTCACTGCAACCAAGAAGATAAGTGAGAAAGCCTGGATGAAAGACTATCTCCAGGCTCACGGCTTCTCTGGCAGGCAAGTGGGACCCATGTCTGGAAAGACACTCCAACGAATTATCAGTGAAATCAAGGCTGACATTCATTTGGGCAAAAGGAAAGAGATGTATAGAAGGGTACAGGGGATGCTCTTCAAGCCAACCACTCAACCCCAGCCTGAACCGATTCCCTCACCATTCACCATCAAAACTAAACCCTACACACCTAAACAAACAACACTAGCCTTACCCATTTTTCACCTCAACCACCCAAATTACCCATCCATCAACCCAAAACACTTCCCAGAACCAATACACCTTAACCTACCCAACAACCATCCAAACCATCCCCTCAGCCTTCTAAACATTTCTTCCTAGAGGAATTCAAGGCAATCAAGACAAAACTCTCAAACTGCACAACTCTGAGCGACATCTCTTGTGAAGAAGGCTCTGTCAAACTGACTTATGTTGATGGATCTTCATGTTCCTTCACAAGAGATCAATTTCTTGATTTTCCCACAGGAACACTGGACCATGATTCTAGACTTCTTGGTCTCAACTCTGACTCCTTAAATGATGAAGAGAAGAAACTAAGATGGAAGCTGGTGATTCTATTGGACATAAAGAAAGGGGATAAGATTCCTAGTCAGCCTCTTGTTCCCAGAAAGAAAATCATCCAATGGAGGTTCGATGAAGCCTTTCACAACTTTTTTGTGGAGAGAGAGAATGAAGAAAGCAACAGGCTGAATGCCTCCTCTCTGTTACACACTAGTAGATTTGAAATTGCTGAGTTAGCATAGAAACCATTCTCCAATCCCTCCAACTCTAAAACTACTGCTCATATCATAAGTCATCTTAGCAACCTTCATCTTGTTGAGCTTACCACAAAGGAAAGGATTGAAGAAGAGTTGAAATTGAAAGAGAAGGAAGACAAGGAAAGGTCAACCACTAAAAGCACTACTTTTTTTACACATGGTGGAAGGCCCTGAATTAGAACCTATAGTTAGATGGGAGAATGACTATAGCTCTCATCAACTAACTCTTTTCAGAGGACACAATAGAGGGTATATATCATTCAGGGTGACAGGATGGAGTTCCTCTCAACTAATGATTTGTATAAGAGTCCCAACACTACTTCTGGGAAGAACAAAGAAACAGATAAATATATGCTTTCCTTGGTGCTGAAAGCTTTGAGAAGCAAGAATACGTGAGGTTTTGGTAGCATCAGCCTAGGGGGAGTTTGTTTGATCAAGAGGAAGGCTAGAGCAACCAAAACCAAATGACTTAGATAAATTTTGGTGCAACTTACAAAGGACTTCTGAAGCTAAGTATGGAACTTCCGAAGGAAATAGAGTTCTTCCGAAGACAATGTAACAGTTTTGCTTCTGAAGACAAACTCTACTTCCGAAGATCAAGTCTCAGAAGAATAGAACAGAAGTGAACTTCTGAAGTATGAAGAACAAAAGAAGTCCATCAAGCCTCAAAAGAAGTAGCCTCTTCCGAAGTATAAGTGGCTTCGGAAGTACTTGTTCTTCCGAAGCCATTTAACCTTCAGAAGACACTGCTATGAACCGGTGGACATAAGTATGGTCTCTGACACTCCACTGTAGACCTTTGATACTACATGTCTTTTTCCCAAAAGGACATGTAGTTAACCATTCTTTATTCCACTATTCACCTTTTTATGTTAGTACAAGTTACCAACTTTAGTTGATGACAAAAGGTAAGTCAGTGACATGTCCTGACTATCATATCTTAGATAAGACTTTATCTAAGACACCTTAAACTATAGCTTTATAGTATTTGCCTTAGTTAGAGGATTCCAGGTGGTATCAATGTAAATCCGACTGTTGGTAGTATTATATATAGTTTCTCATTGTAACTCATAAATCATGCTTGTAAGAGTCTTGTAACACTTTGAGTTGAGAAGCAATATATGAAAGTACCTTGAAAATTATCTTTTTGTTCTTTGTTACTTATTATATTACTATCAACTCTTAGAATAGACTCTGCTTCATCTGATTTGAGTGTAATTTAAGTGAGTATGTGAGAAAAACAAAGTGTTAAGTGACAAAACCGATCCTGCAGAAGTTATCAGGGTTGTCACAGCCCAACCGTGATGGCAGAATCATCGAGATGTGAGGGTTAAGAGTATTCACATCCACATAATGCTATCCTTTACTCAAAATATTATTATCATAGGTTTCAAATGTAAGTTACAACCATAAGTCTAAATAGGGAAACAAACATAACATAAGATGAATAATCCAAAACAATTTATTCAACTACCTAGGTCCAAATCCTAGATGTGATCAAACTTCAAAAGATGACTTCAAGCTGGAATTTCCTAAAACATGTTAAAAATAAAGGTCAAATTTAAAAGTTCGTGAGGTTCCAAAGTTTAATATACATAAATATCAAAGATTTGCAAGTAGCAGTTCATGTCGAAGGTTATGAGTTATGCAAGTTTATAGAACACATATAGCTACAATTAAACTTTGACATAGATTAAGATTACAAGTTTATAACGATTAGCTAAGTGTACTTGGTTCCCATGATGAACAAGTCATACGTAATCAGGAGCCGGCAACACATCGACTTTTGCACCAAATAGGCTTGTTAGGCCCATAGATCTATGATGTCGCTAGGCTAGCAATAGTTAATGATTTTCAACATATAATGCATCTCATATTAAGATCACAATAACACAAATAACCATGACAAAATATAAATATGAATTGCAAGTGCGTTACAAGTATAAAATGTTTACAAGTGTAAGTTTGATAAGCTTAACATGTTTTACCCCAAAAGGTGTGAAATAATATAAAAAGGGGTATGAAAACTCACATGAAAATCTCACTTGATCAATAAGCATAAAATTGATGATTAATAAGAAAAATAATCGATGTTCCAACGTAATCCTCAATGAGATACTGTAAGGCCCCGTTCCCGGGACACTCACAGCTGGTCAATCATTACACATAAAATATATATTTACATTAACTTTACTAAAACCATGCAGCGGAAACAATTTAAACAACCATTTTATTTCATTTAGATATACACTTTTTGCAAAATAATATTACAAAATACCATTCGTTCGCATTACAATGCAAAAAAATTATTGTATCATAAAATGGATGCCATCCAAAATCAGCCAAGTAGCCACGCCGTGCAATCCTCAACAACAATCACCTGCCAACTGGAAAATGCATAAAAAGTCAGTGTTACTGAGTGAGTTCTAGTTTTATAAAAATTTATATTACCTTTTATTTGTTAAAACATTTTCTTTACCATCGCACATGATCACACATCGTACGGACATCAAGATTTTCGTACTTATCTAGGTCCTGTCATATGCTTAACCCCCTCTTGAGCACAAAGCTATATCATCTAGGGTTAAGAGAAAATGACCTCGTTTCACACATTTCACACTTATAGAGTAGTCCCTATGACTGACTCCCCTGTGTGTGTGAACTCTTATGGGTTAGCAAAAATCACACGCTACATAACACACAGTAATTAACAAATCGCACGTATTGGAGCAGTCAGCAAGACTAACTCCTACTGTGTGTATGAACCCTTATGAGTTAGCCAAAATTGCACGTTGTAAACACACATTTGAGCTAACAACTCTCAATGATTTGTGAACCCCCTTTCATTTGCTTGTAAGATGTTTCATTCGTTCATTAATTATGTTCCACGTTCATTATCTTAAATCTTTCACTTCCTTAAGATAATACTTTACATTCAGTATCATAATCACACCACGTAAAGTCACATTATAATATGTAGCAAGGTACATAAGAAAACATATCATACATAAGCATCATCACGCCTCATCATACATAACATACACCATCACACATCATCATATTCATCATGCATCATACATTCATATACATAAACATATGCACGACAAGAATAAGTCATCATAAAACATAACTGATCCTCCGCGGGACAAAAGGGGTCGAGGGGTAGCCCTTGACAGCGGGGTCCTAGGGACAACAGCCCCTAGTGGGGTCCAAGGGGCAAGGCCCCTAGCTGGGGTCGTGCTAGTTCAAAACCTCTAAAATAGGGGATCTAGCACATTTTATTATAGAAAAATCGATCTTCCGGTTAAAACCCCTTAAAATCTTGATCATTTAAGTCGTATAATTAGTATGCATTTCCAGCCCCAAACTAGTTCAAAACCTTTAAAATAGGGGATCTAGAACTCACCTGGACTCGATGAGTAGCTTCTCAATCAAGCTTTCAAATCAAGGGTTGCACTACACAGCCTGCAGATAAGTTAACACTCCAAGGAGTTAATTTCTGCCTAATTTCACAACTGATTTCATTGCAAGATCAGCAATTTCGCTGCTAGTTTCGCTAGCAGTTTTGCTGCCACCTTCGCTGGCAGTTTTGCTGGCAGTTTCGCTAGTATCTTCACTGCCAGTTTCGCCCAACTTTCTTTGGATAACCATGTTTGTGAAACTACCTACGAATGCAGGAAGTCTTCATTGTTTTGCTGGACGATTACGCAATTTCGCTGGATGAACCATTAATTTCGCAAAACAGGCTGAAAATTACGAACCAACCAATTTTTGACTCAATCTGTAACACCCGACTATTTTTAGACAAGAAAGAAGAATAAAGTGAAGAAAAAGAAAGAAAAGGAATAAAACCCAAGTCTAGGGGTAAAAAGTGTTCAAAAGGACAAAATGTTTGAAAAGTGGGTGTAAAAGGTGGTATGGCCGCCCATATGTCACATACACCACTGATTTTCGGGTTTAGAGAGAGAGAGAGAGTAGCTGGGAGCAGCAAATTCTCGGTTTTGAAGGAAGAACTAGAAAGAATTCGAATTCAAGGTAAGAATTCATGTTTTTATGGTGTTCTTAACCTGTTATGTCCTCGGGTTTATGCTTATGTGTGTTTATATGTGTAAGGCCCCGTTCCCGGGACGCTTACAGCTGGTCAACCATTGCACATAAAACATACATTTACAGATATTTTAAATAAACATTGCCGCGGAAACATTCAAAAATGGCATTTCATTTCATCATAAAAACTTTTGCAACACAATGCATCGTTTGTTGGTTACAAAATTTCATCGTTGTATTTCATCACAAAAGCTTTATTTAAATGGATGCCATCCAAAAGAGCTGAGCAGCCGCCTCGTGCCATCCTCAGCAACATTACCTGCCAACTGGAAAATGCATAAAAGTCAGCGTTGCT
>BJCM01241449.1:0-22992 GCA_018326385.1 Flaveria bidentis | reverse complement strand
AAGCCAAACATGAAGTCTTCCGAAGCTTTAGAGACAAAGTCTTCCGAAGCCTCAACCTATGAAGATAGATTTCTTCCAAAGACTTTTACAACATGCTTTATCTAATGTACTTTTCCTTAAAGTTGGACCCCTTTCCGCTGACACTCTGATAAAGTCACCAACTTACATGAGTTGGTGAAAAGGTCCATGCTTTAGGTAAACTGTACATTGAGGTCTTGTGTCTGTATTTTTCTACTTTATGTACTTTATCCTTTTTATTATATATTAGGATGTGAGCTATGGCATGTCATAGTCACAAGTCAAAAGGCAATCTGCCTTTTGACTCTACAATTGATTCTGTTGTATGTCTAGTCAATTGTATCCAGCCTGGCTTTCATAGTATGGCCCGGTTGTAGGATGTAGTATAAGTATTCTCTTGTTCTTGTAACTTAATATATGCTTTTGTAACACTTGTAATAGAACCTGAGAAAGCAATATACTGCAATCTTGAAAACCCATTTCCTTGTGTTGTGTTCTTTTGGTTCTGTCTCATATAATTACTTTTGTTCTTAGTGTCATCCTTTGTGGTTAATCCAGTTCACTGTTTGATTGAGTTTGAGTTACTCTCCTCTTTGTGTTGTTGTGTTGTAAATTGCAAAGCCTTCAACGGTCCTGCAATTATTTTGAGTGGTTGCGAGTCTAATAAGCCAAAACACAACATTTAACATCAAGTTTGGACGATGATTAGAATTTAAAGTGTCGAACAGCTAGTTATACGAATGGACGTGATGATGAACTTAATCGCACGGTTGAGCTGGGCGTATTACTCAATCGCACGAATGAACCAGGCGTATGAGTTAAATCGCATGATTGGCTCAACCGCTTGACATAGCATACGACTAAGCTCAGTTGCAGGCTCAATCGTACGACTGAGCTCAATCGTACGACTAAGACTCGGTCGTACTGTCCATTCGCACGACTGAACAAAATGATCCAAGTCCTTTAAAATCCAAATGTCATCATTTACACAAATCTAACGTATATGTGTCTGGTGTTACAGAAACATGGCTAACAGATGGACTATGAGCACAAAGCATAACATTTATGCTCATCTTGACGCTACCTCCAGGAACGCCATTGTGTTTGTTGGGATTATAGCCTTTCCATGTAGGTCGAGGATCTACAAGGCTATCTCTGCTCCTTGCACACCCTACCAGTCCCCATAGCAGGCCTTCTGGGAAGGTGCTTTAGTTGACAGATCTATTGAGCCATACTGTATACGGAGCTCCATTTTTTGCCAACTGATCGAAGTTACTGCAACCGATCTAAGACGGATACTGGATCTGGGTGATAATGATGCCCACTTAACCAAGTTACATCCTCTAACAGTAAGGGGTTGTTTTCTATGGATGAAGTACACTGGGACATCAATGCAGGTATGCTCAAGAAAAGCAACATGTGTCCCCAGTTCAAGTACCCGGCCCATGTCATTCTAAAGTGCATAGCATCAAGGAGGGGAGGATTTGATGATTTATCTGACCAAATCTAGAATGCATATGTTGCAATGGTGCTGAACCATCCTTTCAGCTTCTCCAACATGATATTCTCTTACTTGATAGAGAACCTCGGGGCTAAGGGTAAGGAGGGTTTTTGCATGTACCCTCGGTTCTTACAGCTTATTATTGATGAGAAGCTTCCGTCTCTGCCAAAGGAGAAAGAAGATGCAGTCCTACTCAAGGTGATGGATGATACCACCTTGGGTAGGATGAAAGTATACAGGGGGAAGCAGGTGAAACCCCCTGTTAGGAGACTATTCGGGCACTTGGCAAGTGCTGATTATATGGAGCCTTATCACAAGTAGTGGCGTCACGATGAGAGTGACTAAGATGTTGAGCCGATTGAGCTAACCACTAATGATATAGACGACGATGACGACGACCATGGTGATGGTCAAGGCGGTGAGGCTCCTGGTGGATCCGAGCAGGCTCCAATCCACCCCCGATTTTCGAATTGATGAAGATGATGAGTCAGATGAGGAGCCTCTCGTGAGGACAGTTGGGAGTAGGGTTGTGACCACCAAGAGAGGTAAAGAGGTGGTTGGTTAACGCCAGGCTGGTTCAAAGGGTGGTGCTATAGATTACACTGATCCTACTTACACCCCTGACTAGCCACTCGGCTAAGGGGGAGCCTCTGTCTACAATGGATCAAGGAAGAAAAGGATGGCCCAACCATACGAGAAGAAGAGCAAGAGGTAGAGGATTACCCTAATCACTACTCCCACCACCACTACCACAACTACCACCACAACCACACCTCCTATCTCCACCCCCATAGCTACTACTACCACCACCACTCCACCCACTACTACTATCACTCATCCCACCACCATTACCATAGCCACTCCACCACAACCCACACACATTCCACCTCTTATATTCACCAAATCCACTACTACCACCACCTCTCATCAAGCAGGTCCATCCACACATTCTCCATTCATGTCTAAGGCTGCTTGCCACAGATGAGCAAAGAGGTGCGCCACTCAACCAGCTGATGGAGGTGAATGCAACTCAAGCTTAGAAGATCGGGGAACTTAGTGAGAAGAGTGACCTGTATGAGATAGCTCTAAGCCGAGCCCACCATGCACTTACTAGTCAAAATGAGCTGGTGTTGGCTTTGGTAAAGAGGATTGAGGAGCTAGAATAGAAAAATAAAAAGATTATGCTAAAGCTGAAAGGGTCAAAGAGTGAGCTTCTAAAGATCAAGGATGGTGATGGTGATGATGATAATGATGATAATGATGATGATGATGATGATGATGATAATGAAGATGATTCTCAAGAAAATGTTGAGGAGGGAGGATCGAGCGGAAAAGATCAAGAGGATGGTGACAATCAGGAAGGTGGTGCATCTGCATCAGCCTCACATCCTCAAGCTCAGGAGAGGCAAACTAAAAGAAACCAAGATCAAGGAGCCTCATCCTCCGCTCCTCTAGCAGAAGAATCAAAGGAGCAAGACAAAAGTAATTATTAGATGTTTATGTATTTAAAACTTTTTTACTTGAATTATATGTTACACAAATGTAATTAATGTTCAATTACGTTTATTTATGCTTAAACGTTTTATCTAATGTATTTTATCTAACGTTTTATCAAGCATATAAAACTCCACAGCAGGATGAATACGATGTTGCTCCCCTTTAGCAAATCAAGTCTTATTTCACCATGATTCTTGATTTGCAAGGGATCGTCAGAAGGTCAGTGAGCTACACTCCCGACGAAAGATAAATTATACATGATTTGACCGACGAGCAGCTAGCTGAGATGTTCCGATTCGATCCGGACGAAATTGTAAAAGATGCTCCAGAATTTGATGTTTTAAGTGATAAGGAGCTGCAGGATGTTGATGAAATTGAGATTGAGGATGTTACAACAGAACATTATCCAGAGTACACTGACCGCGAGGGAAATGTGATACCCAACTTGGGTGATACTTTTGGCAGTGCTACATTTGAGAAGCTAGATGAAGTGGAGAAAGGAAAGGAGAAAGAAGAAAGCTCGGCCCAAGCTTTGGACGCCAATGTCAAACTGAAGAAAGCTGAATGGGCAGCTTGTTTTGCTGAAATGAAGTCCCAACGCGCACCTACAAAGCTTAATGCCTACACCAAATTATACAGAGTTAAGAAACATCAAACGGTGTCCAGCAAAATCTTTGCATGGGCTTACTTTGAAGACTTAAATGTCTATGCAATAAAGAGAGAAAAGGGGATTGAGTACTTCAGATATCCTCATGATCTGAAGACTCTTACTGGTTTTGAGCTCAACCGACTGGCATGCTTAGATCTGCTGTATGCTAATCCAAGGAAGATGTCAGGTTGGTTTGAAGCTGCGTTGAAGAAAGAATACCACACCCGATGGGTAAACTTCAGACCTCAACAGCCGAAGAGCTACATCCGTTGATCTGAAATGGACCCGATATCTGGGAAGCCGAAAGTAGTGCTGAAAAGGAGTTCTCCGTGCACAATGTCTAAGATTTCCTTGCGAGAAATGCCTCAGGACTTCACTCCACACTTCAAATAGTGGTATTATGATTGGAGGATGGGTGAAGCGGTCATAGTTCAAAACAGAGAGGGCTGAATGGAAACTATGAGGGTATTTGACCCAATGTGGCTTACCAACTTGTCATCTGAAGATGTTTACACTCTATACAAGTGGCCACTGTTCTATTACACGCAGGATATAGTACAAGCTTTTTAGTTTAAACATGTGATAAGACTCTTCTTTGAATTCGAGATGCATGCAGGAGTCACAAAAGAAGAGAAGTACAAGAAGTTTGAAGAACATATAAAGAGTGTTAAACAATACAGGAAACTAGGTCTAAGGGGGATTTTGTAGCTACATGTGTACCTAGTTTATGAGCTATATATAAATGACTTTCATGTCTTACACATATGTAATGAATGGGTTAAATGAAATATGATATGTGGTTGATGCTTATAATGTTTAACATTTCATAGTATTATTGTGTATTATAGTATAATGAACATACTATATAGGTTTGAGGTTGTTGTGCATGGTTCTTAGTCAATAATGATTGAGAAATATGTTCAAACTTAGTCGTATGAGTCTCATGTGAATGGACCATGCTTATGGACCATACATATGAATATACCATGCTTATGGACCAGTCGCACGACTAAACCAGGAGACTGGATCAGTTGCATGATTGAGACATAAGATTGACTTAGTCGTACGACTGAACCTTCAGTCGTGCGTATGGATCAATCGCATGATTTAGTCGCACGATTGAACCATGCTAATTGTTCAGTCATACAATTGGAAACCCGTAACCTATAAATACTACTTAATTCGTGGAAAAACAAAAGAATTCGAAACACGTGATACTCTTACGAACTGTAGCCGTCTAGAACGTCCAAGGAAGCCTGTCCAACTTCATAGATCAATCCTAATCGATCTCTACTCGTTCATAATGTTTAGTTTCAATCTTATATCGATCGGGTAATTGTTCTCACTTATTTGATCGCCAATCTAATAGGATTCCGCACTATTTGATTAGGTATAAACGCAAAATCTGTTAGTATTCCGTACGTACACGGTCCTGACAACCATATCGGTTGGCTTCGACTGAGATAAAGGAGTTGATGGAGCAACTGCAAGGGTTGCTTGATAAGGGGTTCATTAGACATAGTATCTCTCTTTGGGGTGCTCCGGTCTTATTTGTGAAGAAGAAAGACGGTAGCATGAGGATGTGTATCGACTACCGTGAGCTGAATAAGTTGACAGTAAAGAACTGATGCTCATTACCAAGAATTGATGATTTGTTTGATCAGCTTCAAGGTGCCAGTTAGTTCGCGAGGATAGACCTTCAATCTGGCTACCATAAGCTAAAGGTGAAAGAGCAAGATATCCCTAAAACAGCTTTTCGCACGTGCTATGGGCACTACGAGTTTCTTGTTATGTCTTTTGTTTTACTAACACGCGAGCTACTTTTATGGACTTGATGAATCAAGTGCGTCGGCCGATGTTGTATAAATCAGTGATTGTTTTTATTGATGATATCCAGATTTATTCAAAGAGCGAGCATGAGCATGTCGGTCACATTGGAGACGTGTTGGAGACATTGAAAAAGGGGAAGTGTTAGGACCGTGTACGTATAGAGTACTAACTAATTATGTGTGAAACCAGATCAAATATAGCGGAATCCTATTTGAATGGCAATCCAATCAGTGAGAACACAATCCCGATCAATCTAACGATTAAAGAAATATTAAGAACGAGTAAAATAAGATCAGATGCGAACTATGAACTTGGAATAGGCTTTCAGGAGCTCTGGACGGCTAGGTTATGAGTATGTGTCAAAAAGCCTCATCTTTCGATGAATTAAGTGGTATTTATAGGTTTACAGTCTTCATTTGTGCGACTCAGCCATTAACATGGTTATGTCGTGCGACAGATTCATACACACGACTGAAAGTTTAGTTATGCGACTGAGTCAATCTCATGTCTCACTCGTATGACTGACCCAGTTGTCTCATTCAGTCGGGCGACTGGTTCATTAGCATGTTGTATTCATGCGTATGGTCCATAAGTATGGTCCAATAGCATGACTCATCATATAACAACATCAAAACTATATAATAAGTTTATATATATGAATCATATATAACTAAACATCAAAGCACAATTCATATATTATTACATTGTTTCATTACACATATGTAAGCCATGACAGACTTTTACATTATGCACATAAACCAGGGACATATGTATCAACAAACTCCCCCTTGGACCTAGTTTACTCTAAAGTCTGACATACTTCATATGCTCCTCAAACCTCTTGTAGTTCTCCTATCTTGTGACTCTTGCGTGTATTTCAAATTCAAAACAGAGTCGTATCACATTCTGGAATTGGAGAGCTTGTACAATATCCTGTGTGTCATAGAATAGTGTCCACTTGTATAAAGTGAAGACATCTTTATCTGACAAGTTGGTAAGACACATTGGGTCAAATACCCTGATAGTTTCCATTTTGCCCTCTCTATTTAGAACTATGACCGCTTCACCCATCCTCCAATTTTAATACCACCATCTGAAGTGTGGAGTGAAGTCCTGAGGCATTTCCCGTAAGCAAATCTTCAACATCGTGCGCAGGGTACTCCACTTCAACACTACTTTAGGCTCTCTAGATATGGCATCCACTTCAGACTTGCGAATATACCTATTCGGTTGTTGAGGTCTGTTCACCCATCTGGTGTGGTATTCATTCTTTAATACAGACTCAAACCAACCTGACATCTTTCTGGGATCAACATACATCAGATTTAAGCATGTCAGTTAGTTGAGCTCAAAGCCTGGGAGAGTCTTTAGATCATGAGGAAACCTGAAGTACTCTATTCCCTTCTCCCTTTTTACAATATAAACATTTAAGTCTTCAAAATAAGTCCATCCTATGATCTTGCTAGAAACCTTCTGATGTTTCTTGACTTTGTAAAGTTTGGTGTAGGCATTTTGCTTTGGAGTTATGCACTTATTTTAGCAAAACAAGCTGCCCATACAGCATTCTTTATGTCAACATCTGCACCCGAGGCTTGGGCTTGGCTTTCATCCTTATCTGTTTCTTTCTTCATCTCATCTAGTTTTTCAAATGTAGCACTGCTGAGAGTTTCACCCATGTTGGGGATCTTATTTCCCTCTTAGTCAGTGTACTCTGGATAGTGGTCAGACGTGACATCCTCTATCTCTATTTCATCAACATCGTTCAACTCATCATCACGTATAACATCGACCTTTGGAGCGTCTTTGAAGAGCTTGTCAGGATTCAATCTGAACATCTCAGCAAGTTGCTCGTTGGTTAGATCGTGTATAATTTCTCCTTCTTCGGGAGTGTAGCATACTAACCTTCTCACAATTCCTTGCAAATCAAGAATCATAGTGAATTGAGACAAGATTTGCTGAAGAGGAGCAATATTGTATTCATCTTGCTGTGAAGTTTTATCTACTTGATTTAAACATTTAACACATTAATCAATAGTAGTTAATCGAGATAGTTAAACATAGATAAACATAGATAATCATAAATTACATTAATGTAATATACGAATCAAGTAAAAGTTTTTTTTAAATACAAAACATCTAATCTTTACTTTTATCTTGATCATTCAATTCTTCAACTGTAGGAGCTGAAGACGAGGCTCCTTGATCTTGAGTTCTCTTAGAACGCCTCTCTTGATCCTAAGTTGAAGCTTATGCAACAACATCATCTTCTTTGTCATCATCGTCCCCTTTATCCTTTCCACTCTGTCCTTCATCATCGCCCTCATCTTCTTTGACCGAATCATCATCATCATCGTCATAATCTCCTTCCCTGATCTTCAAAGGCTCATCTTTGGATCCTTTAAGCCTTAGAAAAATATTCTTATTCTTTCTCTCTAGCTCCTGTATCCTCTAAACAGAATGTGCATTATGTTCCTGGAGCTGTGTAATATGCTAAGCTTGAGCAGCATTGAGCTCCATAAGCTGGTTGAGCTGTGCAGCTCTTTGCTCATCGGTGGCAAGCAGCTTTAGCACCATCTGGTTGAGGTTGGCTAGTTATTCCTCTAACCCTATATAGGGTAGAGTAGATCCATGGCTCATTGGGACTTAAGCAAATGTCCCGGCTCGTTGGGTGGTGGTAGTGGTGGTGGATGTTGTGAAAATAGGAGGTGGAATAGGAGTGAATAGTGAAGGGGTAGCTGTGGTAGTGGTGATAGGAGGTGTGGTAGTGGTGGTAGTATGTGTGTTACTAGTGGTAGGAGGTGTGGTAGTGGTGGTGGTAGGTGTGGTAGTGGTGCTGGTAGATGTGGTAGAGGTGGTGGTGGTTATGGTAATCAGGGTAATCCTCCTCCTCTTGCTCTTCATGCCATTGGGCTGAGCCATCCGCTTCTTCCTCGAACCCTTAGAAGAGGATGCTCCCCTGGGCTGATGGGCTGGTCAAGGATGTATGATGGATCAGTAATAGTAGTAACAGCACCCCTGGACTCATCCTGGCATCCACCAACCGCCGCAAGCCCTCTCTGCAAGAAGTCTTGATGGATCAGTGGTAACAACCTTACTACCCCCTATCCTTACCTGCGGCTCCTCATTTGAGTCTTCCTCCTCATCTGGTAGGAAGTCTTGATGGAATGCAGCCCTCTCAGTTCCACCCTGAGTGGATGGTGGAGATGATATATCAGTGGCAGTGGCCTTCGATGGAGTGGGGCCAATATCTCCACCATCTTCACTGTCCTCGTCATCATCATCATCAATGGGTAAAACTATGGTCTCAGTGTTTAAATCACTGTCATCGTGACACCACTTCTTGCGAGCGGGCGCCACGTAGTCTTCCCAGACCAGATGCCCAAACAATCTCCTCACCGGGGGCTTCACCTGCTTGCCCCGGTACACCTTCATTCAACCAAGCATCGTAGCATCAATTACCTCAAGAGTGACAACATCATCTTTCTCATTCGGCAGCTACGGAAGCTTCTGATCAATGATCATCTATAGAAAACGAGGGTACATACATAAGCCTTCCTTGCCCATGGCCTCTATATTCTCTACCAGGTACGTGAAGATCATACGAGAGAAACTTAACGGATGGTTCAGTACCAGAGCTACATAAGCATTTTGGATTTGATCGGACATCTCATCAAAGCCACCTTTTCGTGAGGCTATGCACTTGAGGAGCACATAGGGCAAGTACTTGAACTGAGGGCACAGGTAGCTCTGGTTGAGCACACCTGCATTAATGTCCCCAGCGTTCTTGATCCGAAGAAAACATCCTCGAACCGTCAGGGGATGCAGTTTGGTTGGGCAGTTACCATCCTCACCCAACTCCAAAACTCTCCTCAAATCGTCCTCACTGATCTCAATCTCTTCACCAAAAATAGATCTCCGAATGCGATGAGACTAAGTAGACCTGTCTACTATAGCGCTTTCCCAGAAAGCCTGCTGAATCGATCTATATGGTGTGCATTGTCTAGATATGGCCTTGAAGATCATTGATCTCCGCAAAAAAGTAATAATCCTCGTGAACTCAGAAGCATTCTGGGATGTGACATCAAGATGAGCACAGATATTATGCTTCGTGCTCATAGTCCATCTGCTAGCCATGTTTCTGTAACACAAGACACATATACGTTAGAATTTGTGTAAATGGATGACATTTGAATTTTAATGAACTTGAATCATTTTGTTCAGTCATTCGAATGGACAATGTGACTGAGTCTTAGTCGTGCGATTGGGCTCAGTCGTACGATTAAGCCTACGACTGAGCTTAGTCATATGTTGTCCCATACGGTTGAACCAGTCATGCAACTGAACTCATACACATGGTTCATTTGTGCGATTGAGTCATACGCCTAGCTCATTCATGCGATTGAGACATTCGCCCAGCTCAATCATTCGATTGAAGTTCATTAGCGTGTCCATTCGAATAAGTCTCTATTAAACACTTTAAAATGAGTTCTTGGTCTATACTTGATGTTAACCGTTGTGTTTAGGCTCATTACACTTGCAGACATTCAAAATAACACCTAACACTATTTCCATCAACGATTACTCCATTTTAGTGGTTTATTTTAAAGGTTATGTCTAAGTTCTTGTTTTGGGTGATTTCGGACATTAGGGCTAGGTTAAATAGGACAACGACGTCGATTTTGGTTGCACATTACTTGTAGATATAGTGAGAAATCGTTATAGTCACAAACATGTTGCTAAATCAATAAAATGAAATATTGGCAGAGTAACGGTGCTTTCGAGCGACTTGAGAACGATTGAGGGATATGGAGAATGTGCGACCGACTCCCCTCTATTTATACTGAGTTTACCTTCAGTCGTGCGAATGGACCTATTCGCACGCTTCATTCGTGCAACTGGGGCTCAGTCGTGCGACTGGGGCTCAGTCGTGCGACTAACGCAGTCGGTCACCTCCATTCATGTGATTGGTTCATTCTAGTGATCCAATCGCATAGATTGACCCATGCTTATAGTCCAATCGTACATCTGGTCCATACGTATGGTTCAATCGTGCGATTAGCTCATACTCATGATCCAATCATGCGACTGGTCCATACTTATGGTCCAGTCGTGCGAATGGCTCCGACTTATGTATTTGACCTCATGCACTTTCAAACAGTTAACCTGATAACTATTGATAAGACTTATGACCGATGATCATCTTAGACATGACCTTTTTAATTTGAAAAGCTGTTGATCACCTCAGACATGATCTGTTTAACTTAAACCTTATATGATCACCTCAGACGTGATCATTTTAACTTATAGCCCAATTGGTCACCTCAGACGTGACCTCTTTTAGTGAGTGATTCACAGATTGATTCCAGATGTATAGTTCGATTTTTACCTAACAAATAACCAAAAGTTAAATAAAACAATTTAACATTTAAAACAGAACAAGATACTTTTGTATTTTTTATTGGAGATGGATTTAAACCTATTAGAGTACTTCTAACCGATTTTGACTTGCTGGACAACACAACTTCAATTCTATTTTATCATTTCTAGTACGATTCATTATGGAATCATACAGGTATATTAGAATCATTTGGGACATTTTACTAAACTATTTTGATGCTAGATTCTTCTTTTGACCGAGAGTCAATAGCAATTTTAGGAAATCGTACTAGAGCTACAAGATGCACACACTGATTTTGGCTTTCGAGAACTGCAGCTCACAATGCTTGTCAGTATACTTGTCCTTTTAAATCCATACACAGATTTTCGACACACATTGGTGATGAGTTAAGGTTTAATTATTTCAACAAGCATTTGTGGATCCCACGCTTATATGGTAATCAACATTCCTTTGGAGATTTTTGAGTGGTCTAGAGGTATATTTCAAGAAGAAACTATTCTAAGAGCTTTCAAAGAGATGCCAAGCCTCAGGTCAGTGCCATCGCACAACAAAGAGGCACAAACAACAATGAATTCTACAATATTTAGGTTATGCTTATCCTCAAGACAGTGCCACCGCACAGCAGAGAGGCACACAACACATCTTCTTGTTAGAGCATTTATTTTCTTTTTGCACATAACTATCCAAAAACATAAGTTATTAGCTTGATTGCATTTTTCATTTTGCCATGTGCTTTACTCATTTTTATGGTCATCCGCACACATTTGTGGCATTTATTATGCTCTTCACCCCTTATTGGAACTGCGTTGATTGTGTTAACCAAAGATAAGATGGGAACCCACAGCGAGTTGAACAACTTAGTTTGAATTTTCAACCACCAATGAGGTATACTCATCTATTGTGTTGAATCTACTAACACATCATATAACGAACTAGCAACCTCTAGTTCTACTTTCTCTATGTTACCTCAGTAGCATACTAGTTTTACTATCATTTTTCCTTTTATTTTGCTTAGAATTCTTAGACTTATACTTTAAATTTTGCATCTTAATCATTTAAAATCTTTTAAAGTGCCAGACAATATGTTCCCTGTGTATTATCATTTTCCATAAACATTGAATCAGTATCACAGATTTAATTACTTTCCTTTTAGCTAAGGTATCATCTTCCCTCGTTTTTTTAAGTAATTAAATAAAGCAACTAATTTAATACTAATCTAACCTATTATCCTCCTAAAATTCTAAAACCAAAAATTTTTTTGTGTTTTTGGATTTTAATAAACAGGAATATAAAATAAAATAAAATAAAATAAAAGATAAAAAACATGTCGAACTATGAACTTTCTTCCTCTAAAATCATATCACTTTTCTTTTTCACGCCATTAACCTCTAAAAGATATAAAAACCTTGGTTTATCAAATGCTTTTGTGTAGAGGTCGGCGCGTTGAAAATCCGTAATTTTAACCTCATCGATTAAGTGCTTTTCAAAACATCACGTATAAAGTGATATTTAATACCAATGTGTTGTTTTAGGATGTTGGACCGGATTTTTTGTTACGGCTATTGCAGCAAAATTATAAACATAGATAGGGGTGTTAGAAAATTACAAACCGTAGTCGCGCATTTGCTGTTGAATCCAGATGATTTGTGAACAACAACTTGCAGCTGCAACATATTTAGCTTCACATGTTGACAAAGCAACGAAGGTCTGCTTCTTACACTGTTAGGTGACTAACCGTCTACCAAAGAACTGACATCCTGCTCATGACTTGTAATTCATTTTGCACCCGCCATAATCTGAGTCACTATACGCTGTGAGTTCAAAGTCATCGTCATGAGGATACCACAACCCGAGTGTTGGAGTACACTTCCGATAACGGAAAATCCTTTTAACACCTATTAGATGGTTGACTTTTGGTTTCGCCTGATATTTGGAACAAAGACACGTCGCGTACATGATATAAGGATGAGACGTTGTGTGATACATAAGGGATCCGATCATTCCACTATACATTGTAGAATCAACCAGATCACCATTTTCGTCAGGTGCCACATCATGGTTCGTGGCAAGTGGAGTTCTAGCTGCTGAAGCATTCTTCATGTCAAACCGACTGAGGATGTCCCCTACATATTTAGTCTGATGCAGGAAGATTCCTTTTGGTGTCTGATCCACGTGTAATCCTAGGAAGAACTTCATCTCCCTCATTGCACTCATCTCAAATTCTGCTTTCCTGACAGATTCAAATTCTTTACATAACTCTTTGTTTTTGGATCAGAAGATTATGTCATCAACATAAATTTCTACCAGCAGTAAGTCGCCATCTTTTTCTTTGATGAATAGTGTATAGTCAATGACTCCTCTGCGAAAATCGTGTCTCACCAGGTGAGTTGAGATTTCTCATACCATGCTCTAGGGGCTTGATGGAGCCTGTAGAGAGCCTTATCCAGCTTGTAAACTCTGTCCCAATGATAAGGATCCTCAAATCCTTTTGATTGAATGACATACACTATCTCACAGATTTCACCATGAAGGAACACACTCTTGAAATTTAGTTGATAGACTATGATCTTCATGTAGGATGTATAAGCTAGAAATATATGTATTGCTTCCATCCTTGCCACTGGTGCAAACACTTCAATGTAGTCTATGCCTTCGACTTGTCGAAATACTTGAACTACAAGTCGAGCCTTGTTTCGGATTATGACCCCTTGGTCATCTTTCTTGCACTTCAAGACCCATTTAGTGCCAATTACCTTAGCACCTTTTGGTCTATCCACCAGTTTCCATACTGTCGGATCAAGAATAAGGCTAGTGCAACCAAAACCAAATCACTTAGATAATTTTGGTGCTACATGCAAAGGCTTCCGAAGCTTAAAATGGAACTTCCGAAGGTTGTAGAGTTCTTCCGAAGACAAAATGAAAGATCAACTTCTGAAGACAGAACTCTACTTCCGAAGTCAAGAGCATGCTTCCGAGGATCAAGTCTTAACAGAACAATCCAAGCTGAAGATTGACCAAAAGCAGAAAAGTGCCTTTATCTCAGCTGGATTCCAAGTGTTAGGTACTTCTGACTCAGTAAAGGAATGTAATACCATCATTCATGTCCTGCCAAAGGATCAAAAGTTGAAGGGAAAAGCTGATGATGAAGAGAAGAAGCCCAAGAAACAGCAACCCTCGCATTCCCAAAAGACTAACATTGCATGCATAATGTGTGGTCTACAAAACCACATGGTTAAAGATTGTTACTACAATCCTGCAAGCACACATTATGCAATTAATGTTAGAAAATAAGGAGTAAGGGAAGGTTTCACATTTGGACCTTTTCAAATGGTTCAAGTGATGAAGAAGGGAAAGCTAGTTTCCGAAGCAAGGTTGCTTTAGGAAGAAACTCTTTCTTCCGAAGGGAAAATTCCTTTAGAAGCAAAACGAAGGGAAAATTCCTTCAGAAGCAAAAGCTACTAAGGTTCAGAAGAACAAGAAAGCTCCCTTGAAAGCATCCCAGAACAAGATTGCTTCGGAAGAAAAGGTGGTGAAGGCTTCTTCCGAAATAAAGAAGCTTCGGAAGAAGGCCACACTACAAAAGCTTCAACAAGCTCATCCTCCATGATCAACCAAAGGATGGACTAGAAGATCAAGGAAGATGCTGCAGTCCAAACCTCTTCTTCAAAGAGCTCTATTGAACCCCCATGCATATCTTTTGGTTCAATTATGTCATTATCCTTGGAAGAACCCAAAAGCAGCAAGGCTAGGTCTTCCAAACAAAACTAACAATCTCATCTTATATGCAGGGACATCCATATGACAAGAACAACAATGGACCTATTCTAGAAAGTAGATTCTCCAGGCATATGACGGGGAACAGATCTCTCCTTCAACAGTTTCAGAACTATGATAGAGGTCCTGTCCAATTTGGAGGTGAGGCCAGAGGATATATTTCAGGCAGAAGGAGTATATCCAATGGTAAATTAAATGTTGACAAAGTTCACTTTGTCAAACAGCTTGAACACAATCTCTTAAGTGTTTCTCAATTCTATGATCAAAGGCACCAGATGCTTTTCACAGAACATGAGTGCATTATCCTCAAACAAGGGATGGCAATTCCTTCGGAATTGGTGCTTGTTAGATCTCCTAGGAAAGGGGATATGTACAAGCTGGAAATGATCAATGCTTCCCCAATGGGTGAAGTATCATGCTTTCTTTCCAAAGATGACAATGATGAGTCAACAATGTGGCATAAACGTATGTGTCATGTAAATTTTAAGACAATGAATAATATGGCTAAAAATAACTTGGTACATGGTTTGCCTAAAAAAGAGTTTTTCTACAAAGATAACTCTGTTGCATGCCTGAAAGTGAAACAACCCAGGACATCTCACAAATCCAAAGGTGTTAACTCTATCACTACTCCATTACACTTATTGCACATGGATCTTTTTGGTCCCACAAGTATATTGAGCATTGGAAGGAAATCATATTGCCTTGTGATAGTTGATGATTTTATAAGATTCACATGGGTATTCTTTTTAAGAACTAAAGATGAAACTACTAAAACATTAAAATCTTTTATTCTTAAAATAGAAAATCAAATTGATCACAAGGTTAAACTAATTAGAAGTGATCAAGGGACTGAGTTTAAGAACTTCATTCTTGACTCATTTTGTAACTCAAAAAGGATTGCCAGACAATATAGTGCTCCCAGAACTCCTCAACAAAACGATGTTGCTGAGAGGAGGAATAGGACATTTATTGAGGTTGCTCAAACTGTGTTAGCTGATTCAAAACTACCTCTTAACATTCTGGGTAGAGGTAGTCAGGGCACTGTATGCTATATGCAGAACAGAGTTCTTGTAGTTAAGCCACATGGAAAAACCCCTTATGAGTTATGGAACAAGAGGCCACCTTTCATTGGCTTTCTAAGGTCCTTTGGAAGCAGGTGTACCATACTTAACACAAAAGAAAATTTAGCAAAACTTGCTGAAAAGTCAGATGATGCTATCTTTGTTGGATACTCTTCTAGCTCCAAAGCATATAGAGTATACAACATTAAGAATCAACAATTTAAGGAGTCATCCAATATAGTTGTTAATGAGCACACTCCTTGTGTTAGGGGGAATGGCCCTGAACATATCTTTGATTTAGAATTGTTTCCAAACTATTCTAAACCATCTTGTGAGAATGTTTCAGTTGGAATAGGTACTCAAAATGATGCTAATGTTGTTGCGATGATCAACTGTTTGAGCTGCCCAGACCTTATCCAAATTCGCCAAGTGCTACAATAAACCAAGCTTCCACCATTCACAAATCTAATAGCTTAACCATATCAAGGAATAGTGAAGCTTCAACAAGTGAATAACTTGCTGAGCCTCAAAACTCATCAGGTGATCCACCACAGCACTAGGCTGAAGGCAGTAGTGTTTTGAAGGAACAGGCAACTATTAATACTACTTCACAGCCAATCATTGATGATGTTTCTCATTCAATCAATCAATCCTCATTGAAGGAATTTGAAATAACAGCTGGACAGAGTGTTCTAGTTCCTGAGTAGAATATGTCCAACTTGGATCTATCTATTCAATTGGAAGTGATTCCTCATCTTAGGATTCATAACACTCATCCAACAGAGAACATCATAGGTGATGTCACTGAGGGTGTGAGAACAAGAGTACAGACTCATCATGGGAATGTGTGCTTCTACTCATGCTTTCTATCCCAGATGGTGTTAGGACCGTGTACGAGACGATGTACTAACTAATTTACGTGTATACCAACTCAAATAGTGTGGAATCCTATTTGATTGGCGATCCAATCAGTGAGAACGCACTTAGAATCGATCTTAGATTGAATCTAAACGTTAAGAACGATTGCTAATCATTTTAGTGTTATCTATGAACTTGGAACAGGTTCTAAGAAGTCTCTGGACTGCTAGGGTACGATTTAGTACGTAGGTATTCGAAGTGTTATCTTTTTCCACGAATTAAGTGGTATTTATAGGTTAGGGTTTGTTATTCGTGGGATTGAACCATTAGCATGGTCCAGTCATGCGATTAAGTCATGTGGTTGATCCATTCGCATGACTGAGTGTTCAGTCGTGCGACTGAGTCAATCTCATGTCACAATCATGCGACTGATCCAGTCTCCTGGTTCAGTCGTGCGACTGGTTCATTAGCATGAAGTTGTTCATGCGTATGGTCTATTAGCATGGGCCATTCACATGAAAACTTCATACTACTAAGTTTGAATATGTTTCTTAATCATTACTTTACTAAGATTCTTTCAAACAACCACAAACATATATTATTAGTTCAATATGCGTTAATAAACAATAAACATTCAAACATACACTGAAAACATTTAACATTAAGATCATCAATCACATATTCTGTTCCATTCAACTCATATATTTCATTTACATTAAGGACATGACAGACATATTATATTAAGATCATAAACTAGGTACATATGTATCTATAAACTCCCCCTTGGACTTAGTTTCTATCTTTGTCTGGCATCCTTCATTAGCTCGTCAAACTTCTTATGCCTCTCCGTGACTATGACTCCAGCATTTATCTCGAATGCACAACAAAGTCTTATCACGTTTTGAAACTGGAGGGCCTGTACGATATCCTGCGGATCATAGAATAACGACCACCTATATAAAGTATAAACATCGCTAGCTGACAGGTTGGTTAGCCACAATGGGTCAAATACCCGGATGGTCTCCATCTGGCGCTCTTTCTGTAACACTATGACCACCTCTCCCGTTCTCCAGTCATAATACCACCACTTGAAGTAGAGAGTGAAGTCATGTGGCATTTACCTCAATCTGTTGTGCCTGAGTTAGGCAATCTATTAATTTTGAGTAGCCATATACTGAGCCTGCTCCTCAATCTGTTGTGCCTGCTGAGAGATCTGCTGGGATTGTACAGTAGTAAGCTCCACTAACTGTCGGAGCTGAGCAGTCTTCTCGTCATCGGCAACTAACCGCTTCAGCACTATACGGTTTAGTGCTTAAAGCTTTTCCTCTACCCCACTAGAAGGTAGAGATGATCCTGAGGGAAATGATGGGTGATATGATGGTCCTGCCTAGTGGCTAGAGGTGGTAGTGGTGGCAGTGGTGAATATGGGAGGTGGTATATGTGTGGGTGGTGATGGGTGAGCTGTAGTGGTGGTGGATGTTATGTGGGTAAGTGATGGAGTAGCTGTGCTAGGGGTGCGTGAGGTGGTAGAAGTGGTGGCAGGTGGAATGGTCGTAGTGGTGGTTGTGGTGCAAGTAGTGGCTAAGGTAGTGGCTGTGGCTGTAGAGGAGGTCAGTGTGAACTTTAGTCTCTTCCCCTTCTTGCTATAGGGGTGAGCCATTCTCTTCTTCCTTATGCCTTTAGGCACTGTGGCTCCCCCTTGGCTGCAGGGTGGGTCCGAGGTATATGTGGGATCTGAATCAGTAGCAGCAGCAATCCCGGACACCCCTTGGCGTCCACCAACCGCCCTTAAACCTCTCTCTGTGTCAACCACCCTGCTGCCCACAGTCCTGGTCAGTGGTTCCTCATCATTATCCTCCTCCTCATCAGGAGGGCAAAAATCCTGATATTCACATTGTGGAACTGATGTTGTCGAGTCTAGTGACGGTGTGTTTAGTACATCATACATCATTCTGGTAGATAACTCGTCGTCAGGAAGGGAGGGAAGGATGTTGAAAGACTTAAAGAATCCATCATAGTCAAAGAAGAATGAGGGTCCCTTTGCAACATGAGGGGTGGTGTATCTCTGAACATCAACGTTGCACCACACTTCTACCTGATCCGTTGAGTTGTTATAAACTCTCTTGTATGGTATATTGTATCCTAGAAAGATCCCTTCTTCAGCCTTCTCATTGAACTTCCCTGAATGAGTTTTCTTCAGCAGCATATATGGTGCGTCAAATGGATCGAGGTGATTAGGTTTACGTCATCGGAGCAACTCATAACACATTTTACAATGACGTTTGACCACCAAGACTCGATTGAAGGTGTAACATGCAATTCCAACTGCCTCGTTCCAAAATTGGATAGGCAGTTTCGAGTCAGCTAACATCGTTCTTGCTTTCTCTATCAAGCTCAGGTTCTTTCATTCAGCAACTCCGTTCATTTGTGGAGTGTAGGCAGATGTGAACTGGTGTACAATACCTTTCTCTTTGTAGAATGCCTCTATCCACTAGTTCTTGAACTCCGTGCAATTGTCTGATCGAATCTGTCTCACTTTCAGCTTGTAAAGTGATTCCAATTTAATTACCAGCTGTTTGAAAGATTCAAATGTCTCTGTATTGGATTTCAGAAACAGCACCCGAGAGAATCTTGAGTAATCATCAGTGACTACATACAGTACAAATCACCATCGATGCTTTTGGTGCTGACACGACAAAACAGATCCATGTGTAGAAGTTCGAGAGGCAGGTCAATGGAATTTACTTTCTTTGCTTTGTGAGACTTCTTGGTTTGTTTACCTTTCTTACACGCTACACAAAAATCTAGAAGTTGAAAGTTCTTGACATTGAATCCATTCACTAAATCATTCTGGATCAGATGATTCATCTTCCGTGGATTGATGTGTCCCATTCTCCTCTTCCAGGAGATTGAGTCCCTCTATGTTTCCTTTGAAAAGAAACATTGAACTCTATGATTGGTTGTAGAGGCTTTTAATAGATCAAAGACATATAAGTCATTACATCTTGAAACTGACATTAAGATGTTGTCCTTCGGGATAATGTAATCTTTCTTCAATATGTAGCACTTCTTGTTGTCAAAAACAACTTTG
Organism: Flaveria bidentis; assembly: GCA_018326385.1. NCBI lineage: Eukaryota > Viridiplantae > Streptophyta > Magnoliopsida > Asterales > Asteraceae > Flaveria > Flaveria bidentis. Next base: position 3,312 of record BJCM01241449.1, on the reverse strand, counting down.
AATCCCTTGTCAAAGATCTGGGAGACTAAAAGCAAGTTATTATGTAGTTGTTGAACGTAGTTGACCTTATCAAACTTGACTTTCTGGTTTCCTACTTCGCCTTGAGTGGTGATGTATCCTCCTTTATTTCCAGCAAATGATACGTCTCCCCCTTTAATTTGTTTGACATTGAAAAGGAGAGAAAGGTTCCCAGTCATGTGCCTAGAATCCCCACTATCAACAATCAAGGTATTTGTGATAACATTGTAACGGACACCCTGCACATTAAAAGGAAATGATCAGTTTAGGTTTGGGACCCAAGCCTTAACTAGCTTGGGTGACCGAAAGGAATCACACATCATAAACTCAACCCACTGTCCATTTGAGGGGGAGGGCATATTAGTCTTCTTATTGTTCTCATTATCAGACAATGGACTTGACTTTTCTTTCCATAATCCAGTTTTGTGTAAGGCTTGTTTGTGATAAACAAATAACTGGCTTACAGTTTGAACTTAAGATTCATTAATTCTCTTTGGTGGAGTAATCGAAATCCTTTTTGTAGAAGTTGGTTTTGTATCAAAAAGTTCAATTTCCTATCTGGGAGTTTGATAATAAGGACAGTTAGAAGAAATGTGTACTCTCTTTCCACAACTGTAGCAAGATCTTCCTTCTACAAGTTGAGAAAACTGTATATGTGGGGTCGAGTGTGATACAGGTGTGACATGAGTCTGGTTGGATTTAGTCACTAATCGTTTAAATCGTTCTTCTTCTTTAATAAAATTAATTGTTTGCACACTTTTCCATCTTTAGCCTTTAGTTTATTTGGACTTTGACGTGAAGCACGTGTTTGGTTAACTGATTTGGTCATTTTGGATTCAGAAGTAGACATGTGTGACCCTGACTTTACATTAACCTTTTCAAAATTTTCATTCAAATTTATAATAGGCATCTTTTCCTTTGATTTCAAAGTAGACTCCTTCTGTTTAGTGATACAGTTCACTGCTTTACCAGTGGAATTTGGATCACTAACCAGAGGAGTGGACACCACATGATCTAATTGGGTTGTTTTTTACAGGTCTACATTTTGTATTTAACATCATCTCATGTGGCGGTGGAACTACTTTGTAACCCAACCCTTCCCCATTATTTCAATCTTTCACTAAGTGTTGAACTATGTGAGAAGAACTAGTCCAACTGTGCAGTTTTTGTTTTAAAGAGTTGACTTGAACTTCTAAAACTGATTTTTCTTTCTTTGTTTCTTCCAAAGAAATTAAATAAAAATTTATATCATTAGTTTGATTAAAGGCAACAACTTCAGTTTCCCTTAGTTGTTTACCTAAAAGTTCTATTTTTTCTTTATAACTGCACTCATTTTGTTTTAAAATAAGATTAGCTTTTGTGCACAGATGTAAATCATTTACTAAGGTATCATTGTGGTCTAATAACCTAGAAAATTTCAAATCAATGCTTTCTCTAAATTTGTTACATTCAATACAAGCATGTTTTTCAAAAAGTTGGTCTTTCGTATTTAACTGTGAAGAATCAATTGAATCAGCCATCAATGCAGAATTGGAATCTTCGGATGCTGGAGATACTGAACATGTCGTTTCTGAGTTCTTCTTCAATCAGGTGATTTACTACATTCACAGCTTCTTCGTTATTTGACATTACTTGTTCAACTATGATTTCACCTTCACTTGCAAAGCCATCATCCAATCCCTTGAGACATGCAATGTTTCATACACCCCGAGACATAAAATGGAAGGTCTAGTCCTGCCTTTCGTCACCTTGAGAAGTCAAGGCCTTTGTCTTTTCGCTTGACGAGGTAGTTCCACTCCTGTCTTTGTCTTGACGGTTGAAGGTTGAGAACGGATTTCCGTTACTTGTTTTCTTGGGCTTTACACATTCGCGTTTGAAATGCCCCTTTTCACCACAATTAAAGCAGGTAACTTTGGTTTGTCGAAACCAAAGGTTGTGTCTTTTGTGGCTACCAAATTCTGTCAAGTCTTTTTCACAAACTTTTTTGCCCTTCTGACAGCACTCGCCAAGGCCCACATGATATCCATTCTCTCTAGTTCATTTCGTCCACCTGCTCGTAATCTTTATCGGCAAAGATGGCAATTGCCAATCTTCCCTGCAACTAGACCATCATAGGAATGGACAACAGCTGCTAGAAGATCCATGTGCTCATTTGCAACTTCCACTGTGATATTACTGAGATTCTCGGTTTTCAACTTAGTAGCATTGGCTTCGGGCACTATATATAGGGTGCAAGATGCCCCTGACGTTTCTGATCCTGAAGCAGTGGTTTGGGAAGGAGTTGCTGAACTAGACACAAAGGCAGTTTGAAGTGGTGCTCCTGAACTTGTTAGAGTGGGAGGTGAGTTATAAAGTGAAGGATTCTGGTCGTAGAATCCTTTCTGAGACCTGTACTTCATTATCGGTTCTTCCTCTCTTAACTTCATTATAAAATCATTTATATCCAACTTTGCAAGAATATCGTTCTGTCTCAAATTAGACACAAATGAGACCCATTTCTCCGGCAAACCAATTACAAAACTTGACACTTTATCTTCCATAGACGTTGTCACCCCATGAGTGTGCAACTCACTCATTAGATGGTAGAATCTGACGATAATATCATCCAGGCTTTCTTTCCCTATTGAGGAGAAGTTATCAAACTCCTTCTTGAGAGCCTTTGCCTTCAATGTCTTTAATGTTGCATTCCTATCATATCTTTTCTCCAAAGCCTCCCATAACTTTTTTGCATGTTTATTCTCAGAAAATTGATGAAAGATGTCTTTCGGTATCTACTGAGTCATCAGGGCATACACCTTCTTTTCAGCATTGTACTTAGCTTTGTGGCTGTCAGTCATACCTAATGGGTTTTGTTACATGTAAAACACTTAATTTAACCATTTAAACTATGAAAATGCAGCGGAATAAGAGGTTTAACATATGGTTTATAATCTAAAATTTTTTTCCATATTAAACCACCAACAAACCTAAGAATGAGGATCGAAATGTATGTCAAATAATATGCTATCAAACAACACAAAACAACATAGGGGGTTAATGGAAAACAACCTTTCTAGTGCAAATGTTGTAGATGAAAGTGATGATGTTCTTGAATGTGTAGCCTTCAAAAGGAAAGCCTCAAGCTTGTATACCCACAAGCCTAAACAAACACCTAATATTGTTAGGTAGAAGAACACCAAGATGTACTCCCCTTTGAATAATCCGAATCAGCCAAGAAGATCTTGAAGTGCTACCAACAAAAACGATTTTTCCAGCCCTTTCTTTCTTCCCTTTTGAACGAAAATGGATTGTTCT